>WTSP01027867.1:66364-78154 GCA_025331215.1 Actenoides lindsayi | reverse complement strand
AGGGAAAATAGGTTTAGATTGGATCTTAGGAAAAAGTTCTTCAGTACAAGGGTGGTGAGACTCTGGAATAGACTGCCAAGAGGGGTTGTGGATGCCCCCTCCCTGGAGGTGTTCAAGGCCAGGTTGGATGAGGCCTTGAACGACACAGTCTAGTTGAGAGGCATCCCTGCCTGTGGCAGGGAGGTTGGATTAGATGATCTCTAAGGTCCCTTCCAGCCTAAGCCATTCTATGATCTTCTTCCACCTCTTTTTAACCTACACTCTGTCTTGGAGGAGTGAGCCCTGAAAAAGTGTAGGCTGAGTATCTGAAGAACCTTCTGAAGTATTTCTGCTGTTGACACAGGCACTCACTTTAGGCATTGCTCATATGTTGGAGACGAGTGCTTGAGAGACTTGCGCAAGCAGATGAAAATCCACTGCTGTTCACAAAGTCAACATGTAACAGGCTAAGACATGCTTGGTTAGAGTTGAGCTATGCTTTCTGAATTAGAAGAAACTTGAGTGATTTGTGAGGTCATTCACAGTATTTGTCAGGTGTGTTGTGACTTTCCAAAGTTTTACATAAGTCACTACTGCATGCTAATGATCACATCACTTTGGAAGGTCTGGAATGCTTCTGACTTGAATCAGAAAACCTGGGAAGATGATCTCTAGCTAAATATTGCCAAAACAATGATGAAGTTTATTGATCTAGAAATTATTTGGGGACTTTTCAGCTAGAACCACCTTTTAGGGATCCAGCTTTGATAGTGCTCTGAAGAGAATGGATATAAGCTGACATAAGGCTGTTGTGGCTGGACCTGGCCTGGTTCTGTCCAAAAGTCAGTTGTTTGCTGGCCCGGCCTTGTAAGCCTTGCCTCAAAATAGAGTGGGTAGTGTAAACAGAGAACTCTGCTAAAGCACCAAAGCACTTCTGGATAAGTGCTTTAATGTTGTAGGAAGTGTGGCCCTTATTCCTCTGTTACGTAGCTGCTTTGTGCCTAGACCATAATTCATTGTGATTTCATAGCCAGAAAAGCCACTTCTGATGCAGTCCAGCCTATTGCATGACATCGACTCATGAATCACCGCAAAGTAATTGTGTGCACGACACCAAACTTGCAGGAGTTCTGACAGTCCTTGGCATGCAAGAAGGTCAGTGGATGCTGTGTAATCAGTTTGTGTAGTTTGCCAAAGCATTTTTTGTGGAGCAGTTTTAATTTGAGTTCCTTGCTAGAATATCACATGACTTTCACCTCGGAGCTAATGGGGAGAGATAATTTACATTTCTCAGCAGAAAAGTATGAAAAATTATTAAAACTAGGTAGTTTAAAATGTAGAGAAAGGTCAAATACCTGTAGAGATGGTTATGGTCTCCTGTGTTTTGAGGTAGGTTTCATGAACTAGCAGTGTTACCAATTGTATTTTACTGCACATATAAACTGAAGATACTAGTTTAATGGGGTCAAAGTAATATGTTCAGTGACTGAAACTGTGCAATGGTCTGTGTTTTGTACTGTATGTCTGATATTTCTTTCCACCCTTCTTAACAGGTTTTTCTAATTATACATTACGCCCCTTTGGTGAACTCGTTGGCCGAGGTTATACTGAATGGTGACCTCTTGGTGTTTTCTTCTAAAGTTGAGCAGGATATACAGAAAAACTCAGTAAGTGGCCAACTAATTGCTTTGCCTTTAAAAATAAATAAGATTAACAAGTATTTGAAAAACAAAATCATGTTTTCTGAAACTGGTATGCTAAGGTGGTCTGTGTTTTGGAGAGAAGAGTAGCAATAGGATATTTCAGCTTTTGTTGTTGGGTACGGTAGCAGAGAAATGCTCTGTACAACTTAGACTATTGTGTTCTTGTCAAAGCTGCAGTAATTTTCATACATGTGATATATATATATATCTCAAGGAGTTGTATAAGAATCTGTAGGTCACAAGCTAGAATATGAAGTTGCTTCTGTGGGGGTCAGGCATTGCAAAGGCTTCCATTGTTTTGATGGGACATTTGTAGTCCAGTCTCCTCCGTTCAGTTTTTGTTACCTGCTCTTTGGTAGCAGAATAGAAATGACTTGTTGCAACTTTCCTGTGAAATTATTTCTATACAACTTGTAGTAGAAATGAGAGACTTAGAAAAAAATGCCTGACCTTATGGTAAGTCCTTTGGATATAGAAGGAAATAAAGATTTTGGCTGAATATTCTCAGTGTTTTAGCAGTAAAACCAGTCATCTCTGAAAGCGTGCATCAGTGTGCCTAAGAAAATATAGACCAGCCACAAACAGATAGGAGTGCTGTCACTTTGGCATTGCCCTACACATCTGGAATGAATCCTGTGCAGATGTTGCTAGATGCTGCTGTTAGTGTTTTTCTAATTGACTCTAGTTCTGCCTAAAGATTGAAAATGTCCCCTAAAGTCTAACTGGTCAGCAAAGAGTTACTGACTGAATGGTTCATTGCTAACAAGCAGTAGACTGGTTCTGTGCATGTTTTTTCCCAGCAGTGGCTATAGCTCTGAGAATTTCAAGGGGGAGATAGGCTTCTACTCTTCTATGAAACAAGTCAACTTTTATAGATTTCTTCCTGCTGTGCAGTGGAAGCTGTGTGGGCTGATCTTAGCCAGTAGCTTTTGTGTTCTGGTAGTTTGTCCTGTTGACCTTGATATTTAGAATCTAATATTTTTTAGAAAACCTACAGTGAGCTGACTGACTGATAGAGCTGACTGAATGCTTTAAGATAAAGCAGTCTCTTACTTGCGTTAGCAAATGTCTGACCTTCTGTTAGCTGTGTGCTGAATGTCATGTGTATTACTTATGTAGAAGCAGGTTTTGTTACTAGGAAATTTGTGGTGAGAGGGTGGGGCACCAGTTGTTGCAGAACTGAGATTTTTTTATTTTTTTTTCTTTTCCTGTCATAGTTACAGTACAGAGTTGCAAAATATCTGTAGCATATGATGTTGTGCTTGCAGTAAGGTTAGGAATATTAGGGGTTTCCTATAAACTTTTGTTCACCTCTTATGTTAGTAATACTGTTTAGGTTGTTGCTTCTTAATGGTCTTAAAGATGCATTCTCATGGCATGTAAACTGGCATTCCTGTCATACCTGAACGGGTAGTGTATAGGAGGAGCATTGCCTTTCTAGGATAGACATTCAGCAAAACTGCTAGAAGTGGAGCTTTGTTACAGGGAGAGCAAAATGGTGGTGCTTTTCGTGGTAAAACTTCCATGGTTTTGGTAAATTCAACTATATTCTTCAGGGAAATCTTGGAGGGGAAAACCTGTACTGTCAGCAAGCCCCCAGGTGGAGGCTGGGTATCTGCAGACAGAGCAGGGAGTAATCTTCAGCAGGAGAGCTCTGTGTCCTGCTTCCAAGGAGAGCTATCCAGTGAGCTACTCTGAGTTGATGAGTGTGACCAACCACTGCATGTGTTACTGCATGGGGTTTTCTGCTGATAGACAGCTCGATGTGGTGAGGCTAAAGTTAGCTGTAGGCATAAGCAAGTAAAGGTGAGGCAGATTCTTATGCTCTGTGAAAGGGCTTCTCAGAGCAGAAAGGTGATTTCTGAGCATCATTAGCCATTTCAGGGGCTGTTCTTTGGACTGTAAAGGAGTATTGGGATCTCTGCAAAGTTATCACTGTTGCAAAGAAAAGACAAACTTCTGTTGAATAATGGAAGCTATTTCAGAAGCTACTTCAGAACTGCTTGTTCTGTGGTTAGTAGAGAAAATTGATGAGCAAGTGTTTTAAATTAACTTTTTGACTGAGTTTAGATTTGTGTTTGTTCTTAAGTCAGACCTGTATTTTTATCTTTTACTACTTCCTTTCTGTTACAGTTTCCCATTGTAATCCTTCTGATACTCTTAAGCTTGTTACTTTGGAGTTATGTTCATATGTTATAGTAAGCCCCAATTATCTATAAATCTCTGCTCTGTGCCTAACACTGCTCATCTCTTCTAACATTTAACATTTAAGTGTAACTTAATTCTAATGTGTAGTTGCTAAACCCCGAAGTAAGTAGAACCTCCTATCTTCATTCATCTTCCTAATACGATGAACTAAAGTGGAATGAGGTGTGGAGGGTATAGACTGAGATTACTAGAAGCAGGGTCATGTGTCCTCTTGATAGAAGATGAAATAAGTAAAGAAAACAAAAAAAGAAGCTGAGAAGGGCTGCAGGTACTGTGTATAAATGCAACAGAGTTATTTAGGGCAAACGAGCAACAGTAGTTGTCACAGCAGGAACAAATGGTACTTTTTACTGGAAATCAATTTGTGGAAAAAAAATCACTAGCAGATCTAACTCCTGAAAGCTTATGAATTGGTAATAACCTACCCATGGAGATCTGCTGAACATCATAGGGCAGCAATGATTGCCCAGCCTTCACTGAACAGGTTCCCCACTTTGAAGTATAGCAAATTCAGATACAGATTTTTTTTTTCCATATTTTTCCCCCGTGTTTGTTTTCAGGTGGCATCAGAAGAAATACTATCTCGTTATGAGAGTTGAATATGTGTAGCCAACAGAATGTCTTTCAACTTGTTAGCAGCTATCACGCTAAGGTTTACCTTCCTTCCTGTGAGATCTCTCTTACTGCATAATTCGGATGTGGTCCAGTTCTACATATTTCATGTTTCTCTTTTAACCTACTTTCTCCTTCCCGTAAGAGTTGTTACTGGTACTGCCTTATTTTACCAGCACACATTGCACAAGAGAAACCATAATTGAAAATATGGTTGAAAGACATTTTAAAAGGATAAAATAGCAGCATCTTACACTGTATAATCCAATAAGCCACATGCTTTGTAAATTAATTTGTCTGATTTTAGGATTTTGTTAACTATAACCTTGGTGCATTTAAGCAGAACAGAACATACCTATTGGCTTTTTCTCAGCATTCTTTCTTGGGATGGTTCAGTGCTTGTGAGCACATGGCTGTCTACTGGCCTCTTCTGTTATGTTGCTCTTCTGGTTACCAGCATATTAGAAATGGAAGGATGTTAAGTACATGCATTCTTTATCAAGTAGCTGCAGGATTCTGGGAAGCAATTGTAAGTAGTGAATGCAGGAAGAGGAAGATTCATTGTGCAACTTGAATGCTACTTTTCTTCTTTTCCTTAAAGAATAGAATTTAATATGTTCTCTTATTTTACTACTTTTCTGACCAGAAGCCATCAATAAAAGATAGTCTGGTTGTAACTCTGGTTGTGTTTTAATCTTCTTGTGTTGAAGTTTGATCAGACTAAAATTATATCAGAGAGGTTACTGGGGGACATAATTGTGGTAAATGTCACATTAGGGTTTATTTTGGTGTTGTGAAAGGTTCTTCCTACTGTATGGCTTGTTCTGGTGCCAAATGCAAGGTGACTTATGCAAAATTTCTATAAAACCTTTTTTAAAAAGTCAGAAGATTCAGAGAAACATTTTGGCCTTTTGGCTTGTAGGAGGCTTCTTCCCAGAGCTTTTCCTGATCTTTCATTTTTTGATGAATAGATGTGCCTTATTAAGTGAAGGGAGGGATTTTTCCAAGCCCTTTCTCTGATGTCTCTTTAATGCACTCATCTTCAATGCTTATTGTACTTGAGTCACTTCAGGCAATGAATGGAATCAGTTTTGTATTTACTGTAGTCTTTTCTATTGCTTGCCCTTACATTTTTAATCCTTTAACCAGTATCAGCTAAAAGTGATTGAAGTGTTGAGGTCTGAAAGATAATGAAGTTTCTGTAGCAGACTTGTTCAGCATAAGCCTGTGCTGGCAGGAAGCCCCCAAACCACATGTTTCACCTCGCAGTAACAGAGAGATTTGGCTAATCAGTGTTTATAGCTCTGGGTGTGAGTGGGCATGTGCTCTGGTAATCAAGCTGGCATGCCTTACAAGTGAGAAGGCAGCTCAGAAAACAAGCCTAGAAAGAAATTGTAGGAAGCCCAGTTTTGTTAGTCCTGCCAGTCTCAGAACTTCTTGGAGTGTCTTGTGTCTTCGGTTCTCTGTTGTTAGGGTGGCACAGACTCTTGGAAAGACTTATTTCCTCTGGGAGAAATATGTCATCTAGATCTATTTTTCTTCCTCTGTAAATTAATAATCAGGGAAAATCTGGCATTGATTGAATACTGTTTGCTTTCTTGCCCAAAACCAGTGTTTGAATTGAAAGATAAACTTCTGATCTCTTTGGGTAGAATACAAGTATGTTACAGTCTAACAAATGAAGTGTTGATTTTCTGGACTTTCTAAGTCAGTGTCTGGAGGCCCAAAAAAGGTTGATGTCAGTGCTTAGTTGAAACAAGGACTAGTACTCTGTTGAGGGAAGCCTCAGATTCAAAAATGTTCATGGCATAGAGCATTGACTTTTTTGTCTTTGCTACTGCCAAAGACATTTAAAGAGTGTATTTCATATTAATTTATTGCTGTCAACACATACATGGGATTTTGCTGCCTTTCTCCTTTTTGCAATCTTGTATGTACTAGCTGTCTCATCTGTTAAGAAAGTTCAAAGAAGGGCAAGAAAATGAATAAACTTCTATTGCTGAAATAAATAGCCCTACATCGTCTGGTCTCATGATGGCTTCCTTTTCAATGATACATCTTTAGGATACGTTACTTTGGAGGTAATTGTTCTACTGAAGAGTTGATACAACTTGAGGTCTGCTTTCTTGCATTTTAAAATGGATTTGAGATTTGTAAGTGGTATGATAATTTACATTCTGAAAGCCTTCTTTTATATGAACTGAAGTTTCTTTATCAGAGTTACAAATGTCTTGCTGTAACTCAGTGTAAACTCTTCAAATTCACAGGCAAAATCACGCATCAGGTGTTTCATAAAACCAACAGAAACACTTGAAAGGTCTCTTGAAATTAACAAACAGAAGGGGAAGAAGAGGGTGCAGAAAAGACCCAATTATAAAAATGTTGGTGAAGAAGATGAAGAGGAGAGAGGATCTGAAGATAACCAAGACGACCTAGATAAAACTAAAGGTACAGAAGCAAGTTCAAAGGGTATCAGAACATGCAGTGAAAATGAAGGTGAGTACTGGCAGATAAAAATTATACTTAAAATTTGGATACTTTTATTAACTGTGTGGACCTAGTTGTGATCTGTTACGTGACTTGTTCTCTTGTTGCACTAGGTAAACGCGGGACTATTAAAAGTGCTTCAGTCTTTGGCTGTATTTTTGTCTCACATTAAATCATTCTTTCAGAATACCTACTTCTAATCTGATTAAAAACTGTGAAAGTATTTTCATATTTTCCTGTAGTCTCCAGCCCTTGTCACAAATGCATGCCTTGCACCTAGGTGTACATAATTATGGAGAACTTTAAAAGTAGAATTCACACCTTTTGTAACTTATCCTTCCTGTGGTAAGTCGAATGGTGCAGCCACTTTGCCTCTGTAAGATGATTGGGAGTATTTTATGCATGTTTCAATGATAAAATTTAACAAGTGTGCCAAGAGTGACAGTACATGGTAGAAGATGATACTAAATAGTGCAAAACTGAAGAAAACCTCTGTAACTTTTAGCCTTTGTTTTTGTTTTGGTTTGGTTTTTTTAATTGTGTGTTTTCAGGATTTTGAGGTACTGCTAACCTTAAGAAGAATTGGCTTTATTGGATGAGTGGTCTTACAGAATATTTTACTAGTTAGTAACTATTAGAAGGATATGTATCAGAAACCAGTTGTTAGACATAAATTGAGAAAAAAGTGACAGAATTGCATGCAAGCAATTGAAAACAAGACCCTTATGCTTTGACAGCCCTCTCCAAACACAGTTGTGTTTTGATTTAGGTAAAAAGTATAAGAAGGCTTTCCTTAAATGGTGTCAAATAACTAATGATGTATGCCTACTGTGAGGAAAATATGACATGATCTGCTGCTTAAACTGGTGTGTTTAGTAGCCATCTTGTCCAAATTCTTAAGCAAAAGTTTGAGAATACTTAATACTTCCACTTAAAGATAAAACTTTATGAATCCCAGGGACCAGGTATGCTGTTTACTGTAGAGACCTAGTTACACCCTCTATGAAGCTCAATGTCCACTCAGGCCCCAATTTCATCAGATAATTTTTTTTTTCTTCCAGAAAGAGGTTCTAGGCTTTTTCTTTCTGTGATTTGGAGGGGAAGAGATTATTGTCAGTTGTTTATTTGCCAAAGTAGTCTGTATATTTTCTTTATGTGTATTACATAGATAATTTTCTTGTAGCAGTTAACCTCCTTAAAGAAACGGAAGCAAACTATTTTATTGGGAAGAAAATTTGCCTATATATATGAAATCATTAACCTCTCTAAGGTTATGGTTATACCTCTTATATACAGTTGCATCAGTTACTTTTAATGCAAAATGGAAAATACAACAAAAGAGCTTCCAGCAACTATTTGTTAAAAATGTTATATTTTGATGTGGGTTTTTCTTTTTTAGAAATAGAGATGGTAATCATGGAGAGATGTAAACTGTCAGAACTGTCTATCTCTACTGTGACAGAACAAAATACAACAGATGAAGAAAAGAGTGCAGCTGCTTCTGGGAGTGAGATAACAAACTGGAACAGGTATAAAGGAATTGGAATATATTTTGCTGTATTGCTTCCTTACTTGCCCTCCCGCTAACTTTCTCACTTGTATCAAGGGATGTTTCAAATCTGCTTCCAATTAAAATTACAGGGATTCTTGTGGATCATAAATAAATGAGGCAACAAAAAAAGATGTTGCCTCTACTGATCAGTTTTGTAAATGATTCTGTTCAGTTGTAAAGTTTGTGCTTTCTTTTATGGCTATTGCAATGCCTTGAGTTGGTAAATTTAAATTACAGAATATTAACACAATAAAACCAGAATATAAATGTTTTAATTCCAGAATTTTCTAAACTTCTAAATTAAGCGAGAAGTAGTTTTCTTAATTATATTTCTGGTCACATCTGTCAATTTTGTATATACCCATAGGGGTAAAAACAAGGAAAATTCCTCTGTTCAGAGCTGAATTTTGCAGAATTTCAGTAGGAGTAGTTACAAATAAACCATACTAACCCATGTTCAGTTTCCAAGGTCCATTAGGATATCTTAGCATTATTGAAAACTTATCTTGGAAAGACAAGTTTTTAAGTGTTTCTGGGAGCAGATATTGCCCTGACCTCAAAATTTAAACTTGGAAATGTTAAATACTCATAAGGCTTTCTCAGTAAGAATTTTACATTCTTCTTGACACACAAGTAATTGCAAATGTGTCTCTTGGTGAAACGCACGTGTTTAATAGGGTTTCAAATTTATTTTTAAACTTGGGAAATGCTGCCTGCTATTCCCAGAATTTCATTCCGTTGCCGTTAGAGCTTTGATGTAGCTTAGATTATATTCATTAATAAAGATAACATTTAATTTAATTGTAAAAGTGAAATTGATTCTTGACTTGAACTGGTTTTAAAATACATTGGTCTAGATTATTGGTATTTTGACTCAAATACGTGCCAAATGGCTTTTAGAAATAAATTGGCAATGACTGCATGGAATACTAAAGCAACTAGAATACTCTGGTCTTGAAGAGCCCAAAATACTTACATGTGAGATGCCAGTGTATTTCACACGTCTGCATTTCAGGACTCTCTTGATCTGCAGATGTGATCTGACAGCATCCTGCATCTTTTCTAAAAATACACAGCATCAAAGGACATGCAGAGCTCAAAATATTTTTATATAAGGATAGACCTTGCAGAGGGCATTTCAGGCCTTATCTTTGTACATGAATTTTGGGAAATAAAGGTGGATAAGCCGCTATAGCTTAAGATTGGGTGTTATTCTATATGCCAAATGTAGTAATTGAAACAGTAGCTAAATCATGCAAGAAATGTGTCTATAGCTTCTTTTCTACGTGGATTGGAATCACTGAGTCCATGGATACAGTGCTGTGTGGTAGTGGAAAATGCAGTCATCTTTTACTCCACACATGGAGTGGGAGGAACTTCCTTAACTGGAATAATCATTAATGGTTATTATGATAGTGAGTCCTCGTGTGTTACACTCTTCAATTGTGGACACACTCCTTTTCTGAAGAATACGCATACGGCATTTGATTTGTTCCTTCTATCAAGTTACTTGTAAAAGACTAGTAAAGGAAGAACATGCTTACAAAGTTAAGAAATATATTTGCAAATATTTGCCATATAGCCTTTCATATTAAAAGGGGCTTTAAAAAAATTGTCTAATAGCTGTTGAAAAATAAATGGAAAACAGCACAGTTTACAGTTAAAAGTCTGTCACTGTAGAAGGTGAGTCAAATTTTCAATTTCCCATAGCCATTAAGCTATTGTGAAGAACATCAACAGAAAGCTTAACTGGTTTTTGTGTAATTTTATTGTTGTGTTCCTCACTATGTGGAAATTTAAGCCTAAACACTTGTTTTGGATTAACTTCCCTGTTGATGATGTCGTGCATAGCAAAGTTTTTTGCAGAATGCAGAACCTTCATGCTACGTTGTACCTTCTCTTGGTCCTTTCTGACAGCTGAAGTTTTGGTGTATCCATCCTCTTTTAGTCTGTATGAGGGCCTGTTGATGAGTGGGATTCTTGGAAATTGTTTCAGCTTCAGATTATTGCGATGGACACTTTGATAATGCAGATAGTTGCTGTGAAAATGCATCTGGAGTTAAAATTACTTCTCTAGCTGCTGTAACTTTCTTTTAAGTTGTATAATTTCACAAATCTAAGTAGTACACGGGAAAGCCAATGAAAAATGGGTTGGAGATTACAGACGTTGTTTACTACCGTGTAAAGGGTTGTAATGGTTGGAGGCCGTCTTGGGCGAAGTCATCGCAAGATTATTGATAGAGTTTTTGATCCTTGGTGAAGCAAGGAGGGGGAGTCAGCAGAACTGCCACCTTGGACTTCTGGAGGGCAGACTTTGCTCTTTTTCGGACCATGGTTTGAGAGAGTCCCCTGGGAGGCAGTTCTGGAGGGCACAGGTGCCCAGGAAGGCTGGGCATACTTGAAGGAAGTAATTCTAAAGGTGCAGGAGCTTACCAGCCCCAAGGCACAGAAGATGAGCTGCCGAGGAAGGAGACTGGCTTGGCTGAACAGAGAGCTTTGGCTGGAACTCAGAAACAAAAGGAAAGTTTATGGTCTTTGGAAGAAGGGACAGGTAACTTATGAGGATTACAAATATGCGGTGAAGCTGTGCAGGGAGAAAATTAGGAAGGCCAAAGCACAACTAGAACTAAACTTGGCCACTATGGTAAATGACAACAATAAATGTTTGTACAAATACATTAACAACAAGAGGAGGGCGAGGGAGAACCTCCGTCCATCCTTTGCTGGATGCAGAGAGAAACACAGTGGTGTCCAGCCAAAGTCAACCCACCACAGTCTGACGGTAGGAAAGTGTAATTGTGTTTTTGACTTCAGATGTTATTTTAATGTATTTTATTTGGATGTAATTTAGGTCACGTAAAGATGTGATTTTTTTTTTTTTTTTCCTTTCACTGGTAAAAAAAGTACTCTGAAAGGTAGGAAATTTTTCTTTTCAATCAAAGTTTGAAACTCTCTTCTTCTGTTGATTCTGAAAGTTCTCTGTTTTCTTGTTTTAGTTTTTTTGTGTGTGTCTGGGCCACCTGTGAAAATGGAGTTATTTTCTACTTGTGCTATGAACTGACTGGTTGCAAGCCTGTTTAAGACAAGAAGCCAAGCTGTCTTGCTGTCATGGTTTAGGGTCAGGGCAGCCCCTCAAACCTGTAACACATGCTCTCTGTTAACCCCTCTCTCTCCCTCCCCAAAGGGGAAGAGAAAGGGAATAAGGGAGAGAGGCTTAGTGATTAGAAAAGGAAACTAGAACAGTTTTAA
>WTSP01027867.1:37435-59176 GCA_025331215.1 Actenoides lindsayi | reverse complement strand
GAAATTTAATGAACACAGTTTATGGCTTGGGTTCCTTGTTTGCAAATGTTATAGATAAGCAAAGACAATCTTGGTTCAAGAAAGCTTGAAAATGGATTAAAACTTTAAGACCCTTGTCTGGTTTCTGTGCAAATCAGCTACACACAGTTTATTGTAATGATGTCTGAAGGTTCACTCCAATATTTCAGTTATATCTTCAATATAAAAGATGGTCAATGTCAAGACCATCTTCAGACCAAGTACCTTATTTCCACTCATGTACCCATGCCTATATATGATGAATATTGAAGCCACTCTGGGATGAGCCTGGGCAATCATACAACCTCACTCCAGGAAGGAAAAGGCACACTGTACACAGAGGGGGAAATTCAGGCACTTAGTCTGAAGGTTAGACATCCTATCTAAAGTAGTCATCTAGGCAAATATTCACCAGACGAAATCTAGTGGTACAAAATATAAGCTAGTTGCCTAGATTCTTCACAGCTAGTGGAAATAGATTACCTCCTGCTTCAAGGTAGATGTCTAAAACCATTAGATGCGTCATTCTTTAGAAGTGCCTTTTCCCCTCCATTGCCTCTAAAAATATTCTGAGTAATTAACTCTGATACAGATGTTTATATTATATATGTATAAAATTAGATAAGCTGACTATTGCTTTGTCTGTCGAGGCTCATGAACCAAGATGACAAATGAGCCTTGGTCTCTTGGTAGCTTGCTAACTGCTCTCAGCATGCCAGCACCAACATCATGTCATCCTTGGGAGTCCCCCAGCAGTAACATGACTAGGGGCAGTATTGCACTTAGCCTAAAGCTTAGTCTCATAGCTGTTTATACACAGCAGTGCATCAGTACAACAGTCCTCAACAGTGGTTAATCTCAAATACTTACTAAGTAAATGCATCTTCTGTCTTTTCCACCCATCAACACAAAGAGACAGGAATAGGTTTTTTTTGTTCAGCAGTCCTTCAAAAATCCATGGCCAATTCTTTGCTCTGCTGATGAACATCTCACTGTACTCAGGCAAGTCTGTCAAACCCCCACTCCAAAATATTCATGTCTTAGGCTCCTGCTGAAGTTAAGGTTGATTGAGAAGCTTTGAAGGTCAGAAGACGTCTCTAACACATGTAATCCTTAAAGCTGTGCAATTTGAATCAACTTTATTTCACACCTTTGTGAATTATTCTTGCACAAACATCTTATGGCTAAAGACAAAAAAACCCTCAGCAATGTGAATGAAAAGAATCATGGAGGAGTTCAGCTAAAGAAAGGAGAATAAAGCAAATGAGGTGAGACAGGTAAGTGTATCACATTCTTGAAAGTGGTGGTCCACCAATTAACTGTGGAAATAAAAGCAATCATTATGTAATTTTATATCAAATGGTTCTCAATTAAATGACTGTGAGTTATAGACAGAAAGAGAAGATGGTGGCTTATATAAATACAGGAATTAGACAGCTTCTATAGACTATGTTTCTTTAAAATGAGATGTTTGTTTGAAGTATCTGCCAGATACACTTTCAGATTTCTCACCTCCACTAGTCCACAAGCCACCACAACAAACACATCTATTATTAATTTCAAAAACCTCCACCTGAAGCTGGTTTTGGACAAACATTTACACCTTGTAACAGCCTTTTATATACAGCCCATCCATTCCTGTTCCACTTAGCATACCAAGGAGAGCCTCTTTGTAGAAATCTCTCTTCCCATCAAGGTGGTGCTATACTGAGAACATACTCACTTCTATAGTATATGATATGGTGAAAAGCTTGCTTGGTAGGAGTCTTTTATTTTTAAAAAATGAAATTATTATTATCACATTCCTAGTTAGCACAAACCCATTACTCATTGCTGATCTATGGACTGGAGGTGCATATTTTAAGACATATTAATATAGATTTTTTAAGTCAGCAATTAATTCCATTGGCAGCTAAAAGCAAAAGATGGGGTTTTCCCCACATACCTTCCATGTTGGGAAAAGTCTTTAAGATACACCTTTTCAGATACTCTTCATACACACTTGTCTTTATATTGTTGCCTTCAAACTCCTGCACAAGTAGTGTAGTTTCTTAACCATTAATTTTCCAGATCATAGCTCTCTATAGGATTGACTTCTTTCCTTAAAGAAACTACAAGAATATCAGGTGCTTTTGGAAAAGAAGGAAGCTATCTTCAAGCAATCCTCATTTTGCTGTGAAAACTGTTCTGCTCATAGCCTGTTTTTGTCTTTGGTCATGTTACATAGACATTTAGTTAATTTCTGCATATGTCAAGAAAATATATTTTACATATGATCTTCAGTATCTAGGATGCCTGCAAACCATTTTTTTCCTGTACTAAGATATATGCAACTGAACCTCTACCTATATTAGATAACAGCGACATTTTATAAATTAAAGCAGTGATTAAATTTTTTTCAGTATTTATACGGCTCAACCCTTCCTCATTATCAATAAACGGTGCAGCAAAAAGAAGTTTTGTAGGGAAGAAGAATTATTTAAGTTAAAAAAATTGAATATTAGAGTTGACCTCTGTGGGTTATTTTGCAAACAGCCTGACACCAGTAATGCTCTCCAAACCTCTGGGTGTTGTGCCTGCAGAAGCATGGCTTTTTCTCTGCATTCCAAGTCTTTCTATTTCAAGCTTATAAAACGTTCAGGATCTGCAAATGCTTCTGTGAATAAATCAGTTATTCACAAAATTATAAAGAGCTCCACAGAGGGAGGACTCCACTATTGATCAGTCTCTAAAAAGAACTTTAATACTGAAATATTTGACAGGCTAATGTCACAACACTTCTACATCCCTGGCTATTTGTAGGTTTCCTAGGTACTCAGAATCATTGTGTTCCAGTAAGGCATACTAGATAATCCCTTGTATTTCTTTTATTGTCAATACTTTCTTTTATTTTGGACAAGCTAACAGACCTCCTTGAGTATCAGTAAAATGGGGAATATTCCTGTTCAAGGAGACAGAGATGGAAAGAAAGGAACATTACACGTTAGTTTTCTTTCTCTCCTAATACTCCCCTCTTAATGTCAATTTCCTGAAATAGAATTCCATGTTCCTAATTATTACATAGTTGGAAGCATATTCTTCCTTTCTTTCTTGGGAAACTATTGAAACAAAAAAGATTTCTTGTCTCATAATATTATCCAATTAAGTTAATTTTGTTAAAGAGCTTTCACCATGAAAAGCTTTTGTGCAAGTTCCTTAGTGAAAGGAAGAAAGCAAAAGAAGAATACCTGGGTTATTTTAAATAGTTTTTTTTGTTAACAATTAGGCATACTACATCTTGTAAATATGGAAGATATATTTTATATCTGTAATGCATGGTATTTCAAGAAGGAAAATGAAACCTCCGAGTTAGAGCAATTCTCATGGAAATTGCATACTGATCTAAAATGGAAGTTCTTCTGTGTCTTAGATGAGTCTTAGCTATTTTCAAGTATCCAAAAGAAATCTAAAAGATTCCTCTAACTGGAGTATTTATGTAGGTGATATTATTGTTGTATCAGAACATTTTGGAGGCTGTAATGACTTTTTTTTCAAACTGCATGTTTTATATAGTAGAATGGAATCTGGAATTTTCTTGATCTTAGTATTTAATCAATAATTATTTTTCCTCCCAGGGGCAAATATGATACTTTAGTACTCTGCTGTGACAAGCAACACAAGGAAAGGACTAGAGAAGAGATGTCCAGGTACCAAAGTCAGAACACTTCCATGCAAATACAGTTACTTGATAGGTAAGCTGTACTTTTGTATAGGGAAAGAGAAGAAGTGCATTTAATAAATTATATAATTATAAGGAGTCTGAAAGAATACTCTACCTCTTTAGCAGTGTACATTTTAACCCATGGTAACATAAAATTATATTAGATCTTCATGACATACAATAACATACAGAAATGTCCCATAAGACCACTATTTTGTTCATTGCATATTAAAAATCAACTAGATTTTTAAAATTGTGCAGTCAATTTTAGGATTATTGATCTATTTCACTATACTCAGCCACTAGCATATTCCTTAGAATGCAAAAGAGATATATTTTCTTAATTCAGGGTGAAAAAAAAAGTAAAATAAAAATAAAAATATATTATTCCTCCCCGCATGTCGTAGCATGTGTTGAAATAAGTGAAGGAAAATGTTAGCTGCATGTGTGGGAAGCAAGCTTCAAGTAGTACAAAGATACTGTACAAGTAAAGTAAGGATCACATGTAAGCAGCAGCATACAGACCCTGCACAAGTTGCTGAGCCTGCACCTCCCTAAAGTCCAGAGGACCTCTCTGACAGGTCGAGGGGAGGTAATTGTGTCAGATTCACTTAGGAGCTTCAGTGTCCTAGGAAGTGTATTCAGATCTCTTGTGCTGTGACAATCTCAGCCAGCCACTGGGAAATCTGTCATTTAAATAACCAAAGAGGTGAGAGTAGCTTTCTTGAAGTGGATTAGTGGCAGAGACAGGATGAAAACATGAGTCCCCTCAAGCTCAAGAAAGTACCTTGGTTACTCTGATCCCCTGCTGCAGAAGTGCAGCAGAGATGCAGAAGTGCTGAGATTTCTTAGTTTTCACCAGTTTTGGCATGGGATGTAATGAAGCAGCTCAGTATCTTATTTAAGACTCAGTTTTCAAGACCAATTCAGAGACACTGAGATTTCTAAATAAACCTTTTCCTCAGAAATGCGTGTGATTTAAAACTCCTTCAACATGCTTTTCTTGGCTAAAAGAATCTTTCTGATTCACGTAATTTTTATTTGTGAACTGAGGATTTTTCTGGAACCTTGCCTGCTTTTTCTGTGCCATCAGTGCCTAAAAAGACTTTATGAATAAGCTCTTGCTCAAGGAGTATTTTGATATATTATCCTGCAATTAGATATTAAAAAATACATATGTATTAAGTGAAGATTCTGTAATTAGTTGGTATGTGTCTCCTGTGATAGACACATACAAAAAAGGAATTCATTATAGCAGTTAGCAGCAGTTAGATAATTACTTGTACCAAAATATTTACCTTGTTTACTTTTATATTTGAAGTGATCAGGGAAAATGATGGATTGAATTTCTTTCTGTTCTGTCACCCAGGGTTTGTCATCTGACCTTTATCGGGGGCTGATGAACAGAGAAGTCATCTGATACAGCAGTCCAGTATTTCATTATCTGTTACCTCCAAAGGACCTAACTCTTATCTAGCATAGGGCACAGCTTGGTGACTTCAGCTAAGACTCATGGGAGTAAAAGCCTGTCACTCATATATATTGTGGCCTTTGCTTCAAAAACACCAGGATCAAACAAGCTTAGAGAAGGCATTAATTTCCAGATGAGCTGAGATCTCTAAGTCTGGGAGTTTGGGTTTAATATAGCAAATGAGCTCCTTACCACAGTCTTTTTACTGACCTGAAGAAATAGAAATTGATTATTTTCAGAAATGAAAAAGAATGTGTAAATGTAGTGATAAAACAAACAATAGGTTTTGAGACCAAAGATTTTAATACTTAGTCATCCAAGTGATGTATTTTTCTGGCAAGTATTACACCCTCCTCTCTGATAATACAGAAGGAAGGAGATGCAATTTCTCTTTACTGTGAAATGACTTTTTGGTCCTAATTTTGATAAGAAAGGAAATATTTCCATCACCAAGGACCATCATGATACAAGCAGCACAGGTGCCAGGTCATCAGTATCTGTGCCAGTTGAACAGGCTTTTATTTTTATTGTATAAATATTCTCCTACCTTCCTTTTAAGTGTTAAAGAAGAAAACAGTCTAATCAAACTAAAGACAAGTTTTAGTTCCAGTTTTTCTACAAGCTTCTCATGTATCACTAAGCAGACCATAAATGTTCCTTATACCACAGTACATGTCTATTACAGCTGAATAAAATGAGACCTAAGCTTGTTCTGCTCATTGTCATCTCAGATCAATACAAAGGAGAAAATTATACCAGCGACTTGATCTGGGTAGAAATCATATGACAAGATCTATTCTTTCAGGATTAATTAATGCTCTATTTATTTTACTATTGAGCTTCTAAAGTTGAGATGACTTCCATCAAACTAGTTCAGCTCTCTTTGTACTGCATTTCAGATCACAAGATTAGCTAAGAGACTTAAGGTCTCTTAGCACTGATTCAAACTGGTGCTTTCCCACTTTCTTTCTCTATAGAATAAGATCAACATTGTAATCCACCCTGAAGTGACAGTGACCAGCGACAATAATACATTCAGCTGGTGAATGAGGTATTCTGAGTACCAGTCAATTACCATGTAGAATTGAATTACAATTTATTAACATAAGGAAGCTGTTTCAAAAATATTCTAATTTATTATTATTACAGTCCACTTGTCTAGGCAAAATGATTTAATAAAAAGAGCTTTTTAATCATGAGGGAAACATATTTTCATCAAAGTCAACATCACACTTTAATTAAATAGAGTAGAAAGCAGAACACAAGTTCTAAAATGTTTTGTTTTGCTGGGGCTCCAGGGGACTAAGGAAATCCTTTCAAAAGCTGACCTTTCACAAGGAAAGCCCATTTGGGTATATATCTATTCTTTATCTGTACATGAGAGATTTATGCAGGTAAGTGCCTGCTCTTGAGATGACAAGATAATTCATCAAGCATTATTATTCCAAGCATTAAGTTTACTGACAGGTCCAGACCCTGCTGTTGTAAAAGAGGCATTATTCCATGGAAGGTTATGAAGGATTAAAAAGCCTTTACTTCTTAGTACAGATTGCAGTTTAGGAGATTGCCTGTTTAAATTGCCACTGAGAACAGTGAATTCTTTGGCAATAGGAATCAGTCGGTATGTCAATTTAGACCTCCTAATTGTCTAAACCATGCTATTTAGTTTCATTTGTCTACAAATCATGTTGAAATCCATGAGCCTGTATGTAGTGTTGATTTCAACAAGGCATATAGTGAAAGTGTGAGAGCTACTTTGCAAAACTATGGGAATTTAGAGCATGGATAAAAAAAGTTAGCATGGATTAATGCTTACGAGGAGTTGCTTACTGTTGGTTCCACTATCATAACTCATAAGCTATTTTTCTGAGCACACTAGATGTTATAAGAGAGCAGGTGGCGTGACATCATCAAAGAGTCTTCTGGACTGCCCACCTCAGCCAGACATACCCAGTCTGACTATTCACAAGTATCTGTGAGTTTCCAGTGTTCAAACCATTTCATTTCTCTTCTCAGAAGCTTTGTATGAACAGAATGTGGTTTGTCTCCCTGCAAGGTTCTCCATTAATGCAGTCTGTGATACTGTTACCACCTTCCTGTACTCAACCAGAAAACATCTTTTCCACAGTAAATTGTTGTTTATAAACTGTTTTTCAGAAAAATGGCTTTTTTGTAAATGTTGATAATTTAATTTTCAGTGACTTTGTGCTCTTGTTGCATGTGCACAGATTATTTAAGGCCCAGTTTTTGCCTGAGCATCATGGATAGGTATCATCCAGGGGCATGAATGCTCATTTTTGCTGGAGAACTGGATGAGAGAAACATTTTGGAAAATGGATACTTGGCTAAAAATTCCCAGCCTAGATTCTCTTGGATGGGATGCCTAATTAAACTAGGCTGTTGATTTTTATTTGGTTGCGTTATTTCAAATAACATTCAGTAAGCACCCAGATCAGCAGTGGTTTTTTTATTATTATTATTTTTCTGTTGATCAGAACAGAACAATCAAAACAATTAAATAAACATTTTACTTACCATAGTAATCATCTCCTGGCAATCACATAAAGGGTGAATGTCAGGAGGATGGAGCCAGGCTCTTCTCTGTTATGTCCAGTGATAGGACAAGGGGCAATGGGTGTAAGCTGGAGCATAAGAGGTTCCACAGAAATGTAAGGAAAAACTTTTTCACTGTGAGGGTCACAGAGCTCTGGAAGAGGCTGCCCAGAGGGATTGTAGGGGCTCCTTCTCTGGAGACATTTAAAACCTGCCTGGACATGTTCCTATGTGACCTGCTCTAGGTGGTCCTGCTCTGGCAGGGGGCTTGGACTAGATGATCTTTTGAGGTCCCTTCCGACCCTTAACATTCTGTGATTCAAAATTTTACTTTATCTTTTTTTTTCTTATTGGAGACCTCTGGAGCTCTTTGCCTTTTTTAATTGTAAACAATGAGAGAAATTAAAATTCGTAGACCTCAGCGTTAACTTCTATAGAAGAAGCAGCAAATCCAGAACAGATTTCAAGTGTCTAAAGTATCTTCCTCTTTTTATTAGAATTCTCTTGAAGAATGCCTTCTCAATATGGCTTACAAAAAAGAAGTAACTTGTGGTGGGTTGGCTTTGTCTGGCTGCCAGATGTCCACCAGCCACTCTCTCACTCCCACTCCTCAACAGGATGGAGAAAGAATATGAGATGAAAAAATCTTGTGATCGAGACAAACAAAGACAGGGAAATCACTTAACAATTAGTAGCATGGGCTAAACAGACCCAACTTGGTGTTGGAGTTCATTACAAATTAAAATAAATTTGGATAGTGAGAAACAAAGCCAAAATAAAACAAGGCCTTGCCCCCATCCCTCCCTTTTCCCAGGCTCACCTTCACTCCTTCATTCCTGACTTTTCTACCTTCTACCCCTGCTGAGTTGTGCAGGGAGAATGGGAAATGGGGTCTGGGGGTCGGTCCATATCAGTTCATCTCTGCTGCTTCTTCCTCCTCACACTTTTCCCCTGGCACAGCCTGGGCCCTCTTCTCCATGGGCTGCAGTCCTTCGAGAAAAACATCTGCGTTATTGTGGGTCCTCCGCAGACTGCAGCTCCTTCGGGTCATATCCTTCTGCTCCCGTGCTGCAGGGTGCCTATCTGCTCCACCATGCTCCTTTCCATGGGCTGCAGAGGAATCTTTCCTCTTTTCTTAAACGTATTTTCCCATCAGTGCCGTTGGTGTTGCTGAGGGGCTCAGTTGTGCCCCGTGCCGGGGCTGTTGGAGGTGGCTGTGCCTGGCACGGGGCAGGCCCAGCCTGTCCTCACAGAGGCCTCGCTGCTACTCCCTGAGCAGGAACACCCAGTACATAATGAAATGAAAACAAATAAGCATGGTTCCATATGATCCGTCTATATCTTTTTGTTTGGTTTTTTTTTTTTGCAAGGGAGAAGAAATTTTTCTGGATATGTTTGAAGATGAATACCGGAGCATGACAGTAAGTGCCCCCTGCCAGCTCCTCAAACCCCAGTGCAGCACATGAGCAAGAACAAGTCCTTGCTGATAATTACTGAGAATGCTGGTATCTTTATTTCTGGGACCACAATAACAAAACGTGGCTGGGTTTTTGTTGGGGTTTTTTTTTCTGTCTCTGAGGAGTTGTGTCTACACCAATATAAGCTGTTTATGTGAAAATTCATAGCTCTTTATTAAATAAAAGCTCTTAGTTTTCTGAAAATGAGTAGACAAAAATTACTTTATCCTAGGAAACTGGATTAACTTTTTTCTAGTTATTAAACAATGTAAAAATCTTCCTATATCTCTCTGAAGCCCAACAAGGGTTCAGTTTTGAGTGGTGCCACTTCACTTACCAGTAGAGAACAGGGTTCTAACGAGCAAATACCAGGGCTTTTTTGTCATCCAGGAAAGGTACTGCCTGTGCTGCAGTACTGGCTGTGAAAGTTTGCAATGATTACTAAGATTTTTGCTTTCAGTGATGAGTTTCCTTTTTTAATATTCTTCACCTTTCTGATGTAAAATACTGTTTAAACCAGTTTACACTCATGTGAATTGTATCTGAAGTAGTTATTTACTTACTAGAAATTTTAGTTCTGTGTTCTCATTTGTATTCATTCTCTATGTAGATTTCTGTATCTTTCTACACACTAATTGAATTTGTTAATCAGTGATTTAGACATTGAAGATTAATTGTTCTGAGATCACAAAAACTGGCTAAAGACTTATTTTTGAGTTTGTATGTGAGCAAGGCAGCAGTTCAAGATTGCACTGTGAAAATTCTGACTGTTTGAGTCGGCTTCTTTTATGGGATCTGAGCATGGCAAAGGGACCAGGAATCCTTCCAGTTCCATTTGGCTAATTTGGAATGCCCACATGACTCTGGTTTTCTTATATGCCTAATGTTGTAGAAGCTGTGGGAAAGGCTTCTGTATGTTTGAGCCATTTCAGCTGGCTTTCTGGCAAAAAGAAGCTCATGTCTCCAGTGCCTGCGTATACAGTAGAACTCAGATGAAATTGCCCAAGGGCACAGAAGGATAGAGATTTCAGACATCATTTATTCATAACAATAAGCAGTCATGTAAGGGAGAGACCTGGTAGAGCCAAGACTGAAGGGAATTGTCTAGTCTGGAAGTTATTTCGTTAGTAGAGACCAGAGAGTTCTTTTTAGAGAGAAAAAATAGGAGAAACTTTCTTGTGATTGAAGTACTTACAAATTTGAGTCAAAATTTAAAATCAAACCTGACAGACTTTGGGTTTTAGTACTCATGAAATAGCTTTTCTTCTGTAATCTTCCAGAGTGTTTCCTGTGTTGTTTGGTTTTTTTAAGAACAGGAAGTTCAGTAGTGTGTTACAGAATGATGAGCAAATATAAAATAGAGATTGTATGTTATGAGCTTAAAATAAAACCAACAGTGTTAAAAATTCTCCGAACTCTATAACCATTCCTTCCTCTTAAAATATATAAGTTGTATTTGAAAGTAAAGATGCAAATGCTTATTGTTCTCTATAGTAATCAATGTTAAAATATTTTTATAGATTAAACCCATGAATGTAGAGTACTTGATGATGGATGCCTCAATCTTGTTGCCTCCAACGGGGACACCACTGACTGGTATTGATTTTGTGAAAAGATTGCCTTGTGGAGACGTGGAAAGAACACGAAGAGTAAGACTATTTTTCTCACATTTATTCGTGACAGAATGATGCCAAAAGCTTTAAACAATTTTAGAAATATAAATGTGTGGACTATATAATATTTACTTGTCCCAGTGGAGAAACTTTTTCTCTCTGATTTCTTGTATCTGGTCAATTCAATATATTCCTGCACAGGGGTTTTAATTTTTTAGACCATGGAGGCATCTACATAAAAAGGCATTTTGGTGACACTCATTAATATATTGTCAGTTTTCTTTGTGATCTCCTATCTCAGTCTCTTTCATTATATTCCTGTAGTAAGAATCTCAACTGCAAGGCTGGCTGACTTCATATTGCTTGTGTTTCTAGACATAAGTGTTCATCTTACTGAAGTAATTCATGATAGAGATCTTGAGAGTGAGGAGAAAAATAACAAAATGTATTTTTATGACCGACACCATCTGTAGAGGTGATACTGACCTGAATAGCAACAGCATGGGATTCTTGGGATCTTGGCCTTTATCTGGCAGTGTCCTGTAAGCCTTGCAGTGCCAGCAAGGCTTGTAGAAATATTACTGCATGATACTGTTACTTGAAAAGTGCTGTTCTTTGGGTATGTGCTGTTCCATGGCTTTGCATTTATGTAAGTGTACACGCAACTATATTCAAGTGCTCTTGAATAAAAAAAAATCTGCAGGAATCTTCTGAAAGCTTTTGTTTTCATTACTTATAATAAGTCACACAACTTCTGTTATCACAGCAAGTTAACTGATAAAGTACAGTGAATTATCTTTCAAACTGCTGTTCTTAGAAAGCGAAAATGCGTCCTAGAATTCTCTCGGAGGCATTGAACAGAATGATACTTAGAAATGTCTGTTAATGGAACCTGCCTGCTCGATGGTTTTTCATGTGCTAAATAAGGAATAGCTCAGCTGCTGTTGGTGGAAATTCAAAAATCAATACAAATATTCCTGTAAATTCTTTGAGATAGAGGGGGTTTTCTCATCAGCAATAACGCCAAGAATGCTCCTTGTTGGGCCTTCTTCCCCTGAACACATTATTCTAGAAGTTTTAGAATTTCTTGGAATTCTGATGCTAGTCTCTTCCAGCTAGGCTACCTCTCTTGGTCTGAATTGCCATAACGATGTGCGGCTGAAGTTCAGTGTATCTTGCGACATTGCTGCTGCCACTTGACCTGCTGGATGTCCTTTTTGCTGACAGTTTCCAATGTCTAGTGATTCAATTCTGAGAATTCCATGTCATGATTCTGAAAAAGTTCTCAAGCTTTATTTCACTCGCAAGTGAAGAAGTCCCGTACTTTGATTGTATCGTGAGTTCTCAGCTTTTAGAGATCAAATCTTTTTAGGCTCTCACTTCTTCTTTTACTATAGAAAGTCCCTTCAAGTGGCAATTCTTTTCCTCTTAACTTTAGGAGGAACTCTCAGGAATCAGATATCTCTTCAGTTATCAAAGGCCCATCTCCAAAATCCCAACAGCCAAACCCTCTGACTTAAAACCTTAAAATGACCAGAAGTTGTTAGGCTGTTTTCTGAAATCGGCTACTGCTGCTGCTTCAAACTTTCTGCTCAGAATCAGATGCTTTTTTGAATTGTTCATAGTCCAGTTACTGCTTGTTGGTTGCATCTCTTCCTTCTGGTTTACATAGTCCTAAATGTGGTGCAAGTCACCAGTCACCCAGAATAATGCAAACTCATTTACCTGCTTATTTGGGAAGTAATGAACAGTGTGGGTCTTGAACTCTGTACCTTGGAGTACGTAGCAAGCAAAGACTTAGAAGGTTTTGAACTCCCTGTGAGAAGACTGTTTCATGGCAATGTTTCTTTCCACACGGTATGCGTGTGTAAAGGAGTGTCAGTCTTAAAATAATGATTTTTAAAAAAAAAAAAGTAAGCTTGTTGCTTTTGCTTAAGCAGCTCCTTGAATCATTTGCCAGTCAGTCGCTATCTGTGTAACCGTGCCAGTGAATAAAAGCTCTGCTGCTTCTACTTCACTGAAAAGAAACAGAATGCTTCAACTTCTTCCATATCCTTTTTTTAACTAACTTTGAAATTACAGTCTTTGTCAACATTCTACTTTCTCAATTTAAAACATACTGCATGACAGTAAATTTAGGCATTGTAAAAGTGAGAGTATGTTTTAAGATTCTGTTGGATTACGTAGTATTGAGTGTAGCTATATTTTAATTGATATTTTACAATTTCTTAAGGCAATCAGAGTTTTCTTTATGCTCCGTTCGCTATCACTGCATTTGCAAGATGAGCCAGAAACTCAGTTACCACTCACGAGGGAGGAGGATCTGATAAAGACAGATGATGTTCTTGACTTGAGTAAGTACTGCCTCAATTTCCCAAATACTCTGACATGGAAAAATTGATGGGTTTTTTGTTTGGTTTTTTTTTTTTTTTAAGTTCAGAAGCCTAAATATTTACCTTGTGTGTGTAATTGATTATCGAGGGTGATTGTGTTAAGTTTGTCTTCTTCTGGATATGGAACACTTCTTGGGGGTTTTGTTTGGTTTGTTGTTTTTTTTAAAGATACTGTTAATAAATATTCCAGGGTTTAAATATTAACCCATAAAGGATTTGGATTCTTTCATCTGGTTTCCTGTAATAATAAAAATAATATTTTGATGTGTATATGTTCATTATAAATGTTATAACTGCCTGCCTTATACTGCATGTGAGTTTGCAGGTGTGTCTTGTAGGCAGCTTCTTTAATCTTGCTCAGCAGCTCACTCTATGTGAAGTTCACTGGCAGCTCAAATTACCAGCCTTGGTGCTTTACTTTAGGCTGCCAGTTCTGTTAGTGACAATGTTTTAAATGCCGTGGCCAAGATGTAAATATGGTAAATTTAAAGTCATTATTTCTTTGCTAAAACAGAAAGAAACATGATAATTAAGTCTTCTTGCTCACTCTGTCTCTTCCAAATATGCAAGCTTTATAAAGGCCGTCATTGTAAACTTTTTTTTAAGTAAGATTGAGGAAAAAGTTAGCATAGAATAATTGAGGTTGGAAAGAACCTTAAGAGATGTCTAGTCTAACCCCATGCTCGAAAGAGGGCTAGAGGACGTTGCTCAGGGCCCTTACCAGTCAGTTTTTGTTTATCATCGTGGATGGAGACTTCCCAGCATCACTGGGCAAGCTGTTTCAGTGTTTGACCACCTTCACAATAAAAAAGGTTTGTGGGGTTTTGTTGGGGTTTTTCACTCACCCCCCCAGTACTTTCATGGAATGTTCTGTATTTAGATATGTGCTCGGTGCTTCTCATCTTCTTATTGGATACCAGTGGCTTAATCTTTTCACTCCCCCAAAAAAGTGTTTGCAGATGTTGAAAGTAAGGGTTTTTTGTAGGGCATATACATGGTTCTTCTATTAAATATCTTCAAAGGAATGTAACTTTCCCTTTGAGTCCTTATCCAGAAACTTTGCAAGTAACTGTGGTCAGGAAAATGAAACTTAGTTCAGTTTGTTTGCGTAAGTAGCATTTGAACATAAGCTGCCTAGGCAAAGGAAAGCTTCCTACTGCAGTTTACACTGTGGGTAAATAATGCCAACATTTTTAGCTTTTAAGTTCTATGAAGGTTTTTAAATTACTTAAAGACTTACATTAAGTATGCTAAAAGAGATTTTTGCTTCTTTCTCTTTCTGAAGTAGTAATGTTTGGGGTTTGTCTATCTCATTTATAAATATGTTGTCATATTTGAGGAAAAGAGAGTAAGCCAAAATGTAGTGCAGGTGTATTACCAGAGACACATCCTCTAATTTCAACTAAATGTGCTTCATGGGAACACCTAGATGCTGGATTTGTGGCGTTCTTGATGCAAATGCTTGTGCATAGTCTTTCCATTGCTTGGTCTATGAAGGGAAATCCTCTATAACAACAGACTGATCTCACTTCTCCTGATTTACTAAATAATGACACTTCCGTGAGTAAAATACCACGTCTTTGTCATTCCTCATGCTTCTGCAGAGACTTCCTCTCAGAAGAATGTTCTCCTCAGAAGCCTTCCTCATTTGCTGTCTGGAGTGTCAGATTCGGGTAATTCTGTCCAGTTGAGAGATTTGGCGAGTGTGATTTCTCTCACACAGAGCCTTTTCCTCTGGTGTCAGAGTACAGTAACAGCCAAATAACATAATCAGTCTAGTGCTTCTCCAGTTCAACGTTGTCATCCCTTCAGACACTGAAGTTTGTTTATATACAGCTTAACAAACAACACAGTTTTGGGGTTTTTTTTCCTCTGTAATGTCACAGCTAGATGCTTTTTTCTTTAAAAAGGTGCTTAACTTTTGACATTGTTTTCATATTGGCAAAGCAAACATCAGTGAATTAGATTTATTGATTTGCAAACTGACCTGTCTGAACTTTATGCCGATGTTAAAATCCAGATATGCATTACAAGCTGAAAATGAAACTTTTATCGATTCTCATTTGCTGCAGAATCATATGGTTTTATTGAAGTGACAGCTTATTTTCCTGTATACTTCTCTAATATTTTTATAAAGTATTTAAGAGACCAAAATCTTTTTCAAGGCATCTATTTAAATCCTTTTCTCATGTGCGAGCGCACACGTGTATGAAAGAACTGCATTTACACTTAGGTTAAAAAAAAAAGGCATTTTGAGCAAACATAGTCATTTTAGGTTTACACTTTGCTGAAGAAAGTATCATATCTGGTTTTGTCTTCCTGCATCACCGTAGGTGCTAGTAAACACTAGTCTGGAGCATTTTCCAGATGTCATGAAACAGAGATGAGTATGGGTTCATGATATTCTGACAACTGAGTTTTTTCACTAGCCTGCGCTAGTAAATTGGTGAGTACTAGCACTCATGGTACAAGAAAATGGTTTATGTTGAGCACTCTTGAAACTCAGAAGTGTCTGAGAGGAAATCACATCTTTTGTAAGAAATTCCAGCAGATACTCCTTTTAAATGCTAACATCCACTTGTTCCTTTCTTGCCAGAAGGCAAGATTTGGGTTTTATTCCCCCCCCTGGCCTTAGTGGCAGAACTCATCTGTAGTGTCTATGGTGTTCAAATCTTACATTTAGTACTAATAATGTCAAAGAGCTTAACTGGACTGTTTTGCATGTTTGGTATTAGATGATTATTGTCTTTCACTTGTGACAGTGATCTTTTCTGTTTTGAAATGGTTTTAAATTAGTTTTTAAAATATTTAGTATTTTTTAACTTCATATATTTAGTTTTTTTTAAATGCCCCTGCCTGGTAGGAGCAAGTGCTAGATTTGTATTTAACAACTTGGAAACTGTTTTTGAAAAATATAATCAAGGTATTTAAATAATTTAAAATATATATATATTGGCAGAAATGTAACATTAGATGTAATTTAGACCATCTCCTAAAGTAACTGTTACGTTCATAAAGATTTCATGCAGTACAGTCTTTTCAGGGGAGTAGTTGCCTGTGCTCATGCAACATTTTCACCTAATATAAATCTTATTTGCAGGCAGCTCAAGTCTTTGAACTCTCCTTCCCAGGCTGTGTTTCCTAAAAGTTGAATGTCTCTTGGAGGAAGTTCAGAGAAATCTTGAATTCATGTCTTGGAGGTGTAGTGTCCAGACTGCTTACAAGATTAATTTTGCATGAGTTAAAACTAAACACTGCAGTTAATCTCAGAAATGACACTGTGCTTTTTAGCAGCAGTGTCCCATGAGTGAGCCATTCAGTCTGTGGTTCACTTCAATCCCCACATCAAATTTCAATAGCACTGAAGTTTACTGAGCTTTAAATTCGTTCATCTAAATGTGGCGGTGTATCTGCAACTGTTTTATAGCATAGTTGTGAGTATTCTGGTATCAGTTCTCTGGAAATGTGTTTAACCACACTTTCTTTTCTGTTTTTGTCATAAAGGGTGACTGTAGCTTATGACCCTTCAGTAGCTGTGAACTAGACACAGTCATGTAAATGGGGTACATTCAGTTGTATAAACTCAAGGGATTCTTGTAACCATTGCCTAATAGATGAGTAATTTTCCTTTCTGTTCTTTGATAAACTTTTACAGTAATGCTTTACTTCTAAGTTTTTGTCAGATCTGAAATGAAAACTTGTTGTAATGGAAAACAACTGCTGCCCTTTGAGTTCTTCACCTTAAGCCTGCATTTTTGTAGTCAGACAGTTGAATTTGTATAGCAGTAATTTCAAGTATTCTAATCTACTTTTTGGACTAAAAACTGTACATATACTGGACAAAATCAAGTATTTAAGAACTTCACAGCTCTGTTTGGTGTTGTGGCCTATATGTGGAGAATCTCACAATAGGTTATCCACAAAATTCAGCAACCTCACATGATCTGTTTGGATCTGTTTTATACCTGTTACTGAAACCGCTTCCAAAAAGATAGTAGCTACAAGAGGTGATGCATAGAGTAAGCCTCTCCTTGTTTACTCATACCAACTGTCTGAGGATTCATGCTTTCTCAGTAGCTATATTCATAGGGATCTTTTTGGTTTATTCCTTTTCTGTGGTTTGGAAAAACACATTTGCACGTATCCTGTGCATCACATCTGACGTTGCTGAACCTCGTTCTGTTTGAACCAAAGGGTATTCCTAGAGAAACATCAGTTCTTGATTAGAAACTTTGTCCTGTGAAGGAATAGACTACCAAAGTTGTGTAGTTTCATCAGTTAATTATTTTCACTGTGGAACTGCTGCCACTTTATAGCTTTTATCTATTAGACTTGGCCCTGTATGAAATTTCTTATGTCTGTACTATTTACGTGTGGATTAAAATCTTCCTGCCTCCCATGTATTCTTTAAACTGCTAATTGAATTATTACCTTTTTGGTTTTAGCAAAAAGCTTATTTCTAGTTGTCCTGTCAGTTTTTGTTGTGGTGGTCTGTCAAGTTTCTCTTAGCCCGCTGCTTTAAAATGGTGTGTACTTCAGCTGGCACAGTGCTGTGGTAATGCACTGGTGTAAAGCAGGACTGTTACCCCACTGGGTACATTCAGAGATCAGGTCTGCAGTTTTATTGTAGAAGTACATTCCCTTTATCAACTATAATTCCAAGTCTTTTTCAGAGAATTTAAATCCTGGCTGGAAGAATTTAGGTATTAGAAATTTCTGGAGGGATGCATTAGATGTATACCTCTGTTTCCAATTCTAGATGTGCATGTGTGAAATATATGCAGTTGCAGGTACACCTTTGGATCAAAAATCTAACTGGAGCTTCTGATGCATTTGATATCTATTATCTTCACTGTTCAGATTATCAGAATGTCATTGGTGTATTGTCAAGACTTCCAGCATAACTTGTGTAAGACTGGAGCTTAAGTTTCTGATGAGGTGGCTGCAGTTGTGTGAGGTGCTGTAGGACTGCCTGTGATCTTTCAGCATGACCTTTTGAGATTTCCACTTAGTGAGAGAGATCAACACTGTTGCAATTTCACCCCTGAAATGAAGTGACTTTTATACTAAAAGGTAATGAAGGTGAGGAGATGATAAAGGGCATATAATAAACATACGTAACTTGTAAGATATCTGAACCATTGTTCTTAAAATGTGTCTGTCCCTTTCTATGTTCCCATAACTATGATAGGGAAATGCAAAATATATATTTAAAAAACAAAACAAAAACGAGCAAACAAAAAAAACCTTGAATGTCTTTAAGCATGTGTTGTAAAGACAATTATGTTATGTTACATAAAACGTTAATGTATAAACCAACCAAACCCCAAAATCCTTAAGTTAGGTATATAACTTTTTTCCTTCCTTCTTTCCTTCTTTCCTTCAGATAACAGTGATCTCATTGCTTGTACAGTCATAACAAAGGATGGGGGTCAGGTTCAGAGATTCCTGGCTGTGGATATTTACCAGATGAGTTTGGTTGAGCCAGATATTGCCAGACTTGGATGGGGAGTAGTTAAGTTTGCAGGCCTTTTGCAGGTAAGAGGTTTTATTTTGGGTGGTTCCTTTTTTTCAGCTGAAAAAAAAAAAACAAACTACATTTATGTTGGATAAATAGCAACATCAATATTAGCTTATATATTTTTAGCTCTGTACCATGCTTACTTGTTTCTTCAGTTAATAGTCTTTTTTTTTCTGGTTCCTGCCTTTTAAACTATTTCTGGTTTTCTGGAGAACTTTACATAGCTAACTAGAGGCACGCTTGAAAACGAGAACTTCCCCAATGCCTACTGGGCTGTGTTCATCTGAACACTGAAATCACGTGCAATTAGGATCAAATCCCAAGCACTTCCCTTAAATGGCACAGTCATGAACTCTCCTAGAGTTCTGGTCTTCCTGCACACGTAGAGAAGGTGACAGGTTGGAACTTCAAAATGATCTGTGCTTATCTAATTGATTTCAAAAGCTTTAAGAAGTTTCTCTCATTTGTCTCTTTCTTGCCTTAACCAACAGTGTTTTTATTTCCTGAGAATTCTCTATGCTCACAGAACTCGGTTGAATTTTAAACTGACTTTATCTGTGAGTACCAATTTCTGAAGAACTAAGTCCAAGGTTGTACAACTCACACAGTCTTTTTTTTTTGTCTTTTTTTTGTCTTTTTTTTTTTTTTTTTCACCATGGAGCATTCATAGGGTTTTCTTTTAGTGTTCTATTTAATCTACAGTTTAAAAATGCTAACTTTTTCATTAGCTACTTGCCTTTTGTCTCTTTTTAGGATATGCAGGTGACGGGAGTAGAGGATGACAGTAGAGCTCTGAACATAATAATTCACAAGCCTGCCTCAAGTCCTCATTCGAAGCCCTTCCCTATCCTTCAAGCTACCTTTATTTTTTCTGATCATATTCGCTGCATCATTGCAAAACAGCGTCTCGCAAAAGGCCGTATCCAAGCTCGGCGTATGAAAATGCAGAGAATAGCAGGTGCATGGCTATTTTGTTACCCTTCTGAGAAAGAAGACTTGTATGTCATAGCAGGTCACTCTTATGTAAGGACGTGTTGGAGAAATCTAAGAATGGGTGTGCCACAGAAAACTGTAAACAAGTGTTTAGTTTCCAAGCAATAGTTTTTATCGAAGTAAAATAAGTTTTTTTCATATTTAATGACAGTCATGTCAAAGAAAAAGGAGGAGTCGGGTCCTGTTACAGCTAGCTGCCCATCATTTCACACAGCTCAGCATTTCTCTTTATATGTGATTCAGTGATTCAAAATTCAAGTGCCCTACTTAAAAAGCACGTGTTATTCTGCCTCAGAACTACGTTGGAGCTCAGCTTGCCTGAGTCCTGAGCTGGATGGTGTCCTGGTGGTGTTGATGATAATGCTTAATGCTTGGTTGTGGTTCTGATGAGCAATCCAAAATATTAAGTGAAGTATTAGCAGCTAGATTTTTGTGTTTGGAGGAAATGCATGTGAGTAGACGAAGGAAAAAATTAATTTGAGTAAATACCAGAGTGATTAAGATATTAGTCGAATACTGAGTGAGTGAAGAATAAACTAAAGCTTATCAGTAGACTGAATGAATTGTTGAGTATAGAAAAGGAAACTTTGAAATATTGGGAGGAAAAGAGGTGGGCAGATGAGAAAGGACACCAGCTATCGCAGTTACTTGAATTGTCCAAGGCAATTTAAGTTAAACAGTCTGGTTTAGTCTTAAGATTCTGAGCAAACGATACATTTTATTTTCACCTACTCTTCCTTTTATATATTTTGGAATAACAAAAAATTATCAATTGTGATTAAACATAGCTCTCCTGGATCTTCCTGTTCAGCCTTCAACTGAAGTTGTTATGGGTTTTGGACACAGCTCTGCAGCCACAGCCCAGCATCTTCCATTCAGATTTTACGAGCAGTCCCGCCGTGGCAGCAGTGATCCTACGGTGCAACGCTCCGTTTTTGCATCTGTTGACAAAGTGCCAGGTAACGTTACTGTTCATTATCAAGCAATTTTTGCTTTGTGAGCTGTATCTGCAAAAGCTGAACTGTAACCTCCAGCAGCAGGAAAAAGCTTACTATGATATGTTTCTGCACACACAAGTCCAGGATGAGGCTTACGGAAAAATTTGTTCCTAGAGAAACCAGTAATACCTGGGTGTGTATTCCAGATGTGTTGTGAGCAAAGTACACCCGTGGCAAATACCCTGGAAGTGTCTTAATACTTAATACTTTGCCTTCCTTTGCAAATGGAGTTAGTTTAAATCCTGTTTCACATGCTCACTATGTATGCAACACATCTGTCAGTTGTGTGTGGTTCCTTCTTTCATTTATGATCATTTTCTTGCCAGTTAGTTAAATCAGCTGGGGTACTGTGCACTGCTTGGGTTCCTTTAGAGATAGCAAGAGTGAAAAGGGCCCCAGCTACTCCTAAAACATTAGCTTGGAGTTGGGCTTAGAGGAATGATTCTAAATCAATGAGCTCTTTGTCTCCTTATTGTCTATTTCACAAACTGACTTCTCTGCAGATAGTTATTTTCCAGATGGTGAACTTTTCTCCTTTCGGATTCAATCATTTTAAAGCCAAATCTCATGCTGCTTGAAAGTACTTAATTTTGCTATACTATACAAGAAGATGCAATCTTGTTACCTCTACCCACCAATCATTTCTCAAAACTCAGCATTTCTTTTGAAATACGATTCAGTGATTCCAAATTCAAATGCCCTCCTTAGAAAGCAGATATTCTTCTGCCTTGGGACTAGGTTGGAACTCAGCTTGCTCAAGTCCCAAGTCTGGGGAACAGAAATCACAAACACATTTATATTGCTGGTCAGGTTTTTCACAAGACAAGTGTACATTGTATGACAGGAATGTGTTTCCTTATTTGACATGACTTCTCTGGAAAAGGTGTGATTGAAAAGGTACCAGTGCTACTGTTTCAGAATCCAGCTTCTCTAAGAAGAGTGCATTTGTATTCATAACAAGTGATGTCATCTACTAGTTCTCTCCTTCCCCCTCCCCCCCTTTTTCTCCTTTTTGCCCCCCCCC
>WTSP01027867.1:0-37100 GCA_025331215.1 Actenoides lindsayi | reverse complement strand
CCCCCCCCCTTTTTTTTTCACGTTGCCCAGGGGAGGCCGTTGTGGCTGGTGCAGGATGGTGGTTTGTTCAAACAACCACATACTTACTAGTTAACTGGAGTTCCAGGAAATGCAGGGTTCCACTGTTTGCACAGGCAAATCCAGGGGAATAAGGCTTTGGAAGATTTTATTTGCAACCAAGTGTGCAAAACCAGACACAGAACATGAAGTGTTTCAAATGCTGCCTTCTTGAAATGCATTTTATGATAGCCAGTAATATAATAAAAATGGATTAATATATTGGTTTATATTTGATTACAAAAGAAATAAGAAATGCTTGTTTCTTCTCCCTTTAACTTCCCTAATGAACACATGAGGTTGCCTAGTTCTGAGTGATTTTCACAGGAATCTGTTTGTGTTTATCCCTTAATCAGGCTTGAGGTGGTTGTTACTTAACTGCTAATTGTTCAATTATTTAGCTTAATGTATTTAATGGTACAACCTTAAGTGGTATTTAATAGTTCTGGAAAGCTGATATAGTCTGTTAACTTGATTGCACTTGTAAGAAATGAGTTATGCTTTCCCACGGTGAAGGTGGTTTTGTTGATTTAAAGGAGAGCTATGGTTTTGGCCATATTTCTAGAAGATTATATTTTTATTTCTTCTTTTTTAGTGGAATCATGTTAGCTGTCAGTGAGGTTGAAGAAATTGGCAATGATATAAATGTTTTCTGCCCTCGTGCAAATTCCACTGTGTAGATTTTTCGTACAGCTGTTGAATCTGGTCCCTAATCTCTCTCTCTTCTCAGTTTTCAAGACCAATGATTTCAGTCTGGTTTGGTTCAGTTTCTGTCACAGTGCATACGTAAAGCTCTGCATATTTCACTAGAGAGCATGCAGTCAAACTGTGCTGCACTTTGCTTTATTCTTTCATGGTCCAAAGTTAATATCTGTTTTGAAAGTGCTTCTTGATAGCTGGGGGGAAGAGGCTGAGGATTGTTACAGCTTAAAACCAGATTTTGTGCAAGATGAGTATAAGGTGACAGGAATATAACAGACCAATCTTCGGAACATCCTTGTTCCTTTAGGAAGGGTTTAGTTGGCTGGCCTGTTGACCATCTCAGATATTGGTTACGTATTCACATGATGCCTTTGAAGCACTCTTCCCGTAAATAAAGAATTACAGTGCTTTTGAAGAAAGGAGCAGATTTGGTGGGTGTCTTGTGAAGACAGGTCTTATATTGAAAGTACATAAAAACCCCAAGCAAACTCAAATAGTAGTTTAAAATACCGCTGTGTACTGAGATTTATATGCTCAGTGTGTCTTCAGGGAAATCTTAACCATTTCCTGCAGAATGTACAGCTAAATATTTTAACAAGTGTGGTTGCTTTCCTACTGAGAAGATATATTTTGGAAAGCAAAATTAATCAATAGATCTCTTAGTGTTTTCTCTGTTGTTAATACCTTAGTATATGATGATGATAAGATGGGGGGGGGGGAAGTTGGAAAAAATTTCTTGTTGGTATTAGCCAATGCAAGCAATGTATACCCATATAGCTGTGCTTCTACCTATTTCAGGTGTTGGCATGACATTCTTGCATGACATTTTGTTGCTGTTATATATAACATGGCAAAAGGGTAACTGTTGATACATATTTTGTGAAAGAAGCACAGCCTTAGGAAACAGTGATTATGAAAATAAGGTCGTCTCTAAGGAACTCTGAAGGCACATCTTTACAGTAGTATCTTACTGAGTCTTAGATATGTTGAAGCAGAGTCATGACTACTGGAAAGGGGAAATACCTGTGTCTGTAACTAACTTCTACAACTTCTTGAGTCATAAAGTAGTAATAAAGGCATCTCTAGACCCTTCTGAGTGTTATCTTGCTTTCCGTTGCCACGATTAATTATGGTCACCTTTTCTTTGCAGATATTTCCTGAAGTTTCCTGGTTAGAATATTTGTCCTTGGTCAGTAGTTTCCCAGTTAGGTATTTTGACTGATTAAGAATTACCTTTCCCTCCTATCTAAAATACCTTCCTGTGGCACACTTAAAATCCTTCCCCTGCAGTTGGATGGGGACAGAAAATACGTTAAGATTATTTGCAAGCAAGTTCTTCAGTGTAAGGACACAAGTCCTTGAACCTCAAGGCAGACAATCTGGCTGAATTAGGCTGACTTTTCCTATGGGAATCACAATAAACCTTGTTTACTTTTTCTGTTTCTCCTATTTTGGCGAGGATGGAAGATTTCTTCTCCCTTGAAGTACAAACCTTTTGTGACTATAGAAAGCCTTGGATGGGTACAACTTTCTCCAGAACTGTAAGGGAAACAAAATATACTGATGTAAGCATTTGTATGCCGGTGGCTTTGGTAACTGTTCCAAAACCAAGTTTCAATTCACTTCAACAGATGGTTTTGCCTCACTTCTGTGGTCACAAGTCCATTGATTATTCCTTGATTCTCATCCTAACTGGTATTTCATAATACGAAGCATATACGAATAACTAATGCACATTTGCTGTAAAAACTCTATGTATCAGAAGTCTTTCACATTTGAGGTAGTTCAGTTTGTGGTTATCTATTTTGCAGACTATCAGGCGTCACTGTAACGTCAGTAACTTATCTAAATGATTTGAGAAGATCAAGTAGTTTGGTTTCTGAAACAAAATACATGGATTTATTTACATTTATGGAATAATTAGCTGCCCAACTATTTTGTTTTTAACTAAAATGTCCTCTACCATGGTGATTATTTAATTCTTTCAAGTGATGTTCATCTTGGACATAATGAATTGTAGCTTAAAATAAGAAAAAAAAAAGTACCATTCCCCCATCTAAAACTATTATACCAGTACTATGGCAATTCAGGTATCATTCTCTTTCTGAAAGTAGTTTTGAGTCCAGTTCTTGAGTATAAGCACGGGAGGTAGAGGGTAAGAGGTAGGACCGCAGATTAAATCAGATTATTAACGGGATTGATGTTTGTTAGGTTTGTTTGGTTTTTTTCCTGTGCCTTCCTTTCTTCATCCATTCTGTTATCGTTTGGGTTTTTTTTCCCCTTTGAGTATGTGTTGCTGCTAACAGCATTTTCCTGACTTGTCACATATGTTTTAAAGCTTTCATATGCTTCTTGTAACAGGCCCGTTCAGATTGAGTTTTGACTGTCTGCCTGCTTCATGGCACCAGCACATTCCCCATATAGGAGATCCTCTGTGATGAGTCAGTCATCCATCTGGTGCCCTGGCATATTTTCCAGTATAAAAAAAATAATTGTGTGTTGCATTTGTTTTCTGTCATACTTATTTGTCAGATAATTTTCAGTATTCACTATGCAGTGAAGGCAAAAAGTTGTCTTCACTGGACCTGTGTGGGAAAGACAATTCCTGAGCTTTATTTTCAGGTCATGTTGTGAATTCTAGCAGGTAATTCCATAGTGTTTTAATTTTAGAATGCTACTACTCTAGTAGGTGCTAGACCTTTAAGGTTTTGTTTCTTCTGCATTTTTATAATACCATTGCATTTCAAGATCAAATCATTGACTTCTATAACAACAAAACTATGAAAATTATGTTAAAAGTTCAACTGAAAAATCAGAGCAAAAACCAAAACCACTAACTGAAAGATACTGTAAAAGGCAATTTACTGGGTTTAATCTCATGGAAGACATCTTGACTTGTTCAAACAGTATAATTAGTAGTGAGTCAGGAGGTCATCCCAAAGTAGAGGTCTTCAACATACCAACAGGGATCAGCAGAGTGCCTGAAAATAATTTCTGAAGTTTTTCAGAACTGGTGTTTTCTCTGCAAGTCTTGGTGCACTACACCATGGGGGTCGTGCAAAAGAAAACTTGTTGTCAAGCCTGGACTCTTTATGCTGTCACTGACTAACATTTTTCTGATAATCTGGAAGCATGTTGATGCAAGAGTTAAGTGCTCTGGTTTGCTTGATCTGAAGTATGCTGGAAGGCAGAGCATGCTTACGTGCAGTGATAATCACACCTGGAATATAGGCTTTAAGGAAGTTTTAGCAGTTGTGGGAAAATAAAAGATGTTTTAAACAGGAAGAAAACCCCTGTATTTGTCAGGTATAGTAGAACATGACTCCTTATGGAACTAAAAACCCAACTTGGTTGAAGTAACGTGCTTTTGAGACACCAAGTGTGTTTTGGTTTGTTTTGGTTTTGTTTCCTTTGCTCCATATTCCAGCTTCTCTTCTGCAATACAATCTACGTTCTTACAAGACTGATGCTGTACAGTATTCTAACTCTTCCAAAGATACTCTTGCATTTCTGTCTATGTTGAGGTGAAATAACGATCAAGTGTATGCCTTCAGCAGTTATAACATTTGAATATCTGAAATTCAGCACTAAATATCATTTGAAATTGTCACAAGTGAGTTGTGTCAACCAGACACATCACCAGAAGGCAATATGAAACAAAGAACGTTCATAAATACAAGCTAGTTATATGAAGTTTTTAATGCAGTATCTGTTTTGTAAAAAGTTGACATATAATCATTCTCACCCATAAAAGAAAGATTTATTAATTGTTTACTTCTGCTAAATGTTCAGTATATGTTTGCAGTGCCCGTGGACTTTCTAGAGAGTCTTTTTTGAGAACTTCCTGTAGTAGAGTATGACTGAATGGCAACGTAACACATGCACCAGTAACCTGAAGAAGAAATTTCAGTTGTCTTTTGGCTCATATCGTGCTTCCACACAGAGTATTTTGCACAACATACATGGAGTAACTACTGTTTACTTTCTGATTCAGTGTAGTCTTACACAACGAATGCATGACACAGATTCTGTGTACTCATGGCTTCTCATCTGGACTAAATCAGTGGAATGGAATATTGCCAAGTACCTATTCCCAGATTATTCAGTTCTTAGATGTCAGGTTTGGGAAAGCAGGTCTTTGAATTCCTTCCTTGTGCTTCTTTCCAAAATTGCATACTTCAGGTGGATTTCCCTGTACTGCAGGTCCTCAGTGCTTTCTGAAATTGCATCTTGAGAGTCCATGAGTCACTGTATGTGATGAGGGAAGGAACTAAAAATAAGAGGTTTTTAACTTTTTTTTTTTTTTTTGTAAGGCATATTGAGGACTGAAGGAGGGGGTTGCAGAAGAAGGAGGGAGGAAGGAATGCAACATTATATTAAGAAAGAAGATGCTACAATGTGAAAATGTGAAATACTAGCCTGAAAGCCAGAGAAGAGTCAGTTAAAAAGTGCTGTCAGACACTGTATAGTCTTCAGACTGGAAAAAGTTTGCCTTAGAAGAAGGTGGATGAAATCCAATTGTCAGCATTAGATTTGATTGATTAAAAATTTCTGAAGTTACCTCTGCAATAAAAAAAAATGTAGTATAGGCTTTCTGTCTGAGAGGTGCTTTGTTCACTTTTGACTTAACTGTTTTCCTTATCACATTAAGGTCTGTGACCAGTGAATTTCTTGAATATATCAAATAATGAAGAGTTTTAATATGTTTTGACTATTTATGCAGGCTCTTAGGTTTTTAAATATTTTTGAATCCCTTAACCACTACTTTCTTGTTTGTCAAGCAGCATTGGTAGCATGTTTTCAGCATGTAAGATGCATTCAGATTTTCAGGCTTCCGAGATGAGGGTGGGAGGTGCATCCTCTGGGTCAGTACACAAAAATAGCACCACCTTGATGCGATATTTGCTGTTATCCTTTCTCAATTTGTTCAGATAGATTAACTCCTTCAAGCTAATTAACTCAAGCTTTACTGTCCTGTTTTGCAGGCTTTGCTGTAGCCCAGTGTATAAATCAGCACAATCCATCACCGCTCTCCTCACCATCACCTTCCAGCGGCAGTACGGGGCGCTGTGATTCAGTGACGGCGAGCTCGACATCTACTCCTTCTGCTGCACAGAGCCCATCAGGTATTAAATCATGATTTTCAGCCTAGGCACTGAAGGATGTAGGGCTTTATGATTTTTCACTTGATCATTCAACTAAACCAATCAGAGTGAATCGTGGCACAAATTTTAATGATCTCTTCAGCTTTCTGGAAATCTAGCTGGTACTTGTCATCTTTCAGCAGTAATTTTTAAGCACTGGTGAATTAATGACCTGCTTGTCTGACTTGTCTCCTACCACATACAATTTCAAATGTTGTTTTTTTCTGATATGTTTTTTTTAATGAAATTTTGCTTTGCATAAATTTGTAGTGTAAACTCTTAGCCTTTCACCATAGTGGATCAGTTGATCTCCACATGAAGCATGTTTTTTGAACTGAGTGAGATTTGCTTTTATATGTTTATCTGATATTCATTTTAGTTTGTAACAATGGGTCAAATAGTAAATATTTGAAAATAGTTATTAAAGATGTTAATACTGTAAAGCTTTTGCAATAACACTGTCCTAGCTGAACACCACCACACTGGAGGAGGCTGTTTCACTAGTGCAGAAGAAGCTGCCATATAAGTAGGCTGACAGTATAACTTTCACAGATGTAGGTACCTTGTATTTGTGTTGGTCAGTACATTTAATGGGTATATTTATGATGGGACTTCTTGTTGCATTATAACACCTTCATTCCTTTTTTTGTTTGTTTTGTTGTACGTGTAGTATTTGCAGAGAATCTTGTAATGGTGTTTGCTCTGAGTGCACATTCTGTGTGAGGTAAAGCCTCAAGCTGGAGTCTAAACAAGAAGTAAATTCTGAAGGGTGTGTACTGAAATGCTTTCATGCTAGCACTGACCTGCTCTGCCTCATTTTGGCTATAAAATAATAGAGGTAACTTGATTATCAAGACCTTTTCAAACAACCCCCTCATTTTAACAGCCACTTCCAGTATTGATCACTCTTTGATTGTTCTGGTTCCCCCTTTAAGATGTATCATTTTTGCTTTTATATGTAAGCCTCATGTAAGTGTAAACTTTTTTGCAGTCCAGTCAAAGCTTTGGAAGGACCTTATTTTATTTTCTCTTTTTAGTAAGTGATTGCTGTTATCCAGTCTCTTGATGGCCTAGATAATATGTGATGCTTACAGAGAGGAGTGCTATCATTTGTCAAGTCTCAAGATGGTTTGGCACTACAAGAAAACAATTGTTTGAGTACATGTTTCTCCTTAGCAGTGTTAAAAGACTCATCTACAATGTCCTTTTCTGTATTCAAATCCTCTGGGATCAGAAAATGAAATGCAAGTACAAATTCTTAGCAATGGTGACTGAGAGAAGACTGTGATAAAGGACATGAAAATAAAAAAAAAAATCAAAATTACTTTTGTTGCTGTAAGCAAAGAGCTAGTTCACAGAAATACCAAGCAAGACTATACTACATGTTTCAATCTGAGGTCTTTCACGTGCATATAGTCTGATTTCTATGAAAAACTGAGTAGATCCAGAGCACATAATTCCTCATCTAGCATAATAAGATAGCACCTTGTTGAAGAATAATCATAGACTGTAGTTAACGAATTTAAAATCTCCTTAGACAGTATGTTGACACTTGTATAGCATAAAATTCTGGTTTAAAAAAATAAAAACAACCAAAAAACCTCCAAACAGATTCCAATCCCCTACTCCCTAAAAAAACAAACAAAACAAAACCAACAAAATGCAGAAACAGCAAACTACACAAAAAAACAGAGGAAAGGTGTTTTAAAAAATATCTGTTTGCAGCCTGTGGTTCAGTTGCACGAACTGTCCACACTTAGTATGACCTTCCTCATGGCTTAATCATAAAGTATGTTCAAAATGGCATGTGTAATGCAGGAAAACAGTCTTTGAGTGAGTTTTGATGTGTTGCATAGGATCTCAGCACACTGATGTAGATGCTTTAGCAAGTCTAGCTGTGCCCTACCTACTACTGAATGTAGTAACCTCCAGCAAAGTCACTGGAAATGAATGTGAGGATCTGCTGCTTTGGTCCCAAGTCAGAAACTTGCATTAGCCTGTTGTAGGAAGGACTTTTGAGCTCAATTCCTGGATTTTGTTCTGCTATCTGTACTTGGAGAGCAATAACAAAGAGGAAGACAGGGACTGTATGTGCATGAGCAGGTAAGTTGGTGCAACAGGACAAGGAACAGTTGGTGCATGTGTCTGATCTGCATCTGCCTTAGGGGTTTTGCTGTGGGCTCTGTTTACTCTGACCTTTAGGACCAGGCAGCCCTGCCATGTATGTGAGTGTCTATAGGACCGATTATTAGTAGTTCAGACACACATCAAATACTAATAGCAGTGTATATTTGGTGAATAGCTGCAGTGTATCTTATAGTTCAGGTTTTTTTGTGGAAGAATCTCATGGCTGCAAAGAAACTGTTCCTATAATCAGACTAAAGCAGTAAGTGTGAATAATTTTTTTTAAGCTGTTCTATTGATCTGAATCCATCTGCCATTGCAGTTTAGACCATAATTAACAAGTGATGTTTTAAATAGTTATAGCTAAGAGGCTGACAGTGTCTCAAGGTCCTTAGTATAGACTGGTGAGGATTCTGAAATCCTTGGAGCTGGGTCAGCTGGGCTGATTGGGCTCTGCAGCACAGGGAGCTGGCTTTGACACTTTTTGCCAATCTTGAGTGTCAGATCGATATTCCTGGGACCATTTCTGCATTAACTGATTTGACCAGTTTATTGCAAGTTTGTAATTAATGTTCTCACTAACATTCTTCCTTTTATAGTATTTAGATGTAACTGGTCTATACCGGAAACTGTTGCCAGGAGCATGACTGTGAGACTGTTCAGTATGTCCACATAGTTGTTCTGTAGTCTTCTGCATGAAGAGAAGTACACTGCTGAAATATGTGTTAGTGCCTTGACCACTACCTGTGTTATATCAGGTCTTACTGCCCACTCAGCTGAGTTACAGAAAATGCGTTGATATTCACACACTTCAGTGTAAAACTGTGATTTTTTTCCCTTAACCTGGTGAGGACAACTGAAACTGAACTGCCTTGCAAGCCTTCTGCTTCACAGCAGAGTATGATATCAAGTGGCTCCTTCAAGGAGAAGTAACAAGCAGCTGATGAACAGCAAGCAGTTACCGAGATCTGTTTTATACCCTAAGGTAGCACTTGAACACTGCCACCATCTGTCACATTTGAGTTTCCCTTATCATTTCCCATTCCATTCTAAACACACTCACGCAAGCCCACATAGGTGCTTTCTGTCCCTCCCTCCTTCCCTGCTCCCCTCTTTGTTCTGCAACTGCTGAGGTTGGTGACCATGAAGCGTGTGCTAGGTTGGTCAGGAGCTTCAGTCAGGAAGGTGGGACAAGATAGAGGGGAGGGATGTGTGTGGATTTCAAGGAAACTACCTCAGCTACATTCCTTAAATCAACATCTTAAACCACAGCAGCTGTTTCTTCTGTAAACTTGTGATTAGAATGTCCCAAGATACTATTGACAGATCTTAGTTGTTCAGTTTGATATATTTGAAATGGTACCTGCACAGAGTTGTCTCAGGAAATAAGATTTGCAATACATACACTGACTTACATAAAACAATGATAAACGGCAAATTAAAGGCAAAGTGCATAACTTAGTTGAGATAAAGCAATGTTACAAGGTAGAGTATTAACAGTTAACGAGTAAAAGCTTTCAAAAATGTATCACAGGAAAAAAAATAATTTGGTGCTTTGTAAAAATACTTCACTTGCTGTCACTCCTACCTGCACCGATCAATGCCACAGGATCTTAGTGTGAGGGAGGGAGGTTAACTGAGCCAACATGAAATCAGGTGACTGCTGTGCATGTTTCAGTCACTGTAAGACAACAATAGTTGTGTTAAACTCTTAATGATTCCCAAGTTTATCAACCAGCATACCTAACAATTGTCACAATACTTCATGACACAGCCATTTTAAAGCCTAGCAGCTCCTCCATTTGCAGCATTTGGGAATTCAGTTCAGCCCTTTACAAGTTCTCCATTCCTTAAAACTGGAAAAGCAGAATTTATGCCTTAAAGCAAGCAGAATCCCTAGCAAGACAGAAAAAGCAGTATCAGGCTCTGTGGATGTTGCTATCAGGTTGGGGTTGGTGTTCTTTGGGTTTTTTTTAAATTAACATGTGCATTTGAAGTGTGACTGTGCATAAGACAAAAACGTTCTCTTGCTAGGTAGCTTTTAATTGTCAAGCTTCTGAGCTTAGACTCAGTCTCTTGGCTATACTTGCTGGAACCATGCACTTCTTTAAAGTGCTTATTTTTGTATATGCCAAGGATTAAGATAAAGAAGCTGTCTTACTGTAAATTAACAGTCTTCCAGAATTATGTGTGTCTAGTGTCATCTACGCTGTATTTTACCACTTTTTAAGTTGTCTTAAGGTTTAAAATGCCATTGGCTTCAATACTTAAGAATATTTAAGAAAATGTTTACACTGGAGCAGAGGATATGGAGGACTTCAGAAGGCATTGATCTTCTATGCCACTTCTGCTGTATTTCACCCTTCTGGCAGATATTGATGGTAAAGGGTCTAAAATAAGTACAAAGTGCGGTCCCTTGTTCCAGAGGATATATTGGATTCCAGTCTGGGAAATAAAATTTATATATATGCCAAGGAGAGGTTGATTAATCAAGAATGGAGAGCCTTTGAAGCCATCCCTGTCGCTTCCCTCCATAATCAGTAATGTAAATGTGGTTTGATCTCTTCTGTTTTATGATGCTAGTAATTTTTCTGACTAGGTGAGGAAATACTTTTGTTTCTAGAAAGCTTCTGTTCTAGAAACTTTATGCACCTAGCATCATCATCTGAACTGCTGCTATCTTTTAAAACACTCTGGCTGTATTCAGTTTCATATCATAGAACAGTAGGGCTAAATGGTTTGAAGTAATGTCACCTGCATGATAGTGCACCTCTTATAATTTTTGGCCAGTGCAAATCAGAGTAAGTCTGTCACCAGAATTTGTGATAAGTAGCTTCTCTCCAGATTCTAAAGCACGTGAGTAGATTGTAAATGCAGATGAAAGCCTTCCAGTCCTTCCTCAGCGCAAGTGCAGTTGGTATTGCCAGACATAGCACAAACTGTACTACAAACATTTCCAGATATGTAAGCAATACATGAAATTCGGTTAAACTCACTCATTTCTAAAGAACGAATAACTCTAGCTTCCGAAGCGGTTCCCAGACTCGTAAGACTCTTCGTGTGGTGTCAAACTGTACTCAAGATACCAGCAGTTACGGATGTGTCCTTGTCGCTTATTCTTGTTGCTGCTCTAACATTTATCCTTTGTCTTCATTCCAGTTTCCCTTCCTTGTTTCATTGTTATAGCCTCCGTATGATATATCGCTGTGTTCTCCTCTAGTAAGGTCTGGCAGGAAAGGACGGCGGCGGGTGTTTAGTCTGTCGGAGGCTGACAGTCACGGTGGACACTGGGTTTAGGTCTTCAAGCAGCAGCTGCAACAGAAACTCCCGCAATATCAATTCAGGCAGGTTCCTCCATCAGCTTTCAAAAGCCCGTTAACAGTTCATAGAAAGTATTTGGTTTCCGTGCTGACAGCAACGATAGTGAGGTAGGAAACTGAAGGAAACATCGTAAATATTTCTCTCTGCTGTTTTTTGGGGGAGAATTGTAAAGCAATAATTAGCTGTGTCTGAAAGCCTTATCTGCGGTTTCTCCCGTGTTTCTTGACTCTCTTTCCAAAGATGGAAATTCTGCTATCAAGCCTCCAGCTTCAAAGCAGCTATGTCTTCATTTGCACAGGGGCAGCCATGGCTGTAGTAGAATTTAGTAAGCACGGGCTCCTGAATGGACAGTAACGCAGGTACTCGGCTAGCAGCAAGAAATCTATTGATAACTTTGAGTAAAATGGATAAGCATTCAGCGTAAGACTGTCCTTGGACTTTGATGGCATGAGCTTAATATTTCTATGATCATCAAACTCAGGCAGATGGCCTTTTAATTGCCTGAGGAGGGGAAGCAGATGCAAAAAAAGATGGAAATATACTTCAGATACTCTTCAGACTATCTTTTTACTTACATAACCTGTTTTAACTTGCATCTAATTTATTTTCTTTTTTACTATCATGGTGTGAAGATATTTTACCCTGTTTCACTCTTTTTCATCTTTATAGATTTACTTTGCATCTTTTCATTTAATGTCCTGTTAGTTTTGGGTTTTTTGTTATCCTTTCATAGTATGTTGCTGTTCAGCTTAGGACACTTCCCTGTAGATGATACTCATTCTTTCCTTTTCCAGTTATTTTCTATCTTTTTTCACTAATAATTATCCTTAATATAAGTTAATATAGCAGAAGCTGGGTGATTTGGCTTGGATTTTTTCGCTGCAATGATAATCTTGGTAGCATTATAGATGTTTTTCAGCAGGTGTAAGGTTGCTGAAGCCCCTGCAAGCAGAGAGCGCTAATAATGCCCAAAAACTTGCAAAGTGACACCCTGCTTTCAAACCTTGTTTGGTACTTAAATTTGGGGGTATGTGGCGGTGTTTCTTAGAGTAAATGTTAACATCACAAGCATTGTCACCCTCTCTGCTTTTGTCACAGATCTGGCTTGCTTTTTTTAATAATTTTTCCTCCAGAAGACTCTGAAATACATGGGGGTTGGGGAGAGGTAAATAGAAATGCTGATTTTGCAGATTAGATGATAATTTTTTGATATTTAAGAGTACAACATATCTTACTGACTAGTGATTTTATTCAAGTAAAAATGGCAATTATTTTTGCTCTTTCTATCCAAAAGTCAAACTGGAACCAAATGTAGTTTGAGTTTAAGTTTGGTTTTTTTTGAAAGACAGTATTTTTATGTGCAACATAGACAGAAGTTCTAGAAGATGGGTAGAGAACTTAATCTCTAAACATCCTGGGTGCCTTGAAACTCTTCTGAATCAAGAACTTGGTGCCTCTCTGGGTTTTAGAGGCAGACATTTTTGTAATAATACCTTCAGCTATTCATTTTAGTTTCAGAGACTTTAAGAATTCAGATCATACATAAATATATATATTTATTTGCTTGGATCCTTCTCTGAATTGAGTATGACTTCAAAAAGCTTTGAAATTTTGAGCCTCAGATTTTATCATTAGTAATTATTGTCCTGAAGCCATGTATTCAATGAACTGGGAGGTGTTATGCGAGAACCTTTTACATCAAGAGGACAGCCTTAATTTTCATTGTAATGCTTCTTACGTACCAAGATGCTGGATCTCTGTATTTGATTTTCTATTTAGTTGCCTTCAGCTGCAGTCTGGGATTGTTTCCCTCTGTCCTTGTATCCAAAATATAGGAGAGATGATCATATTTACCTAGCATGAGCTTATAGTTGCAGTTTCAAGCTAAGTACACACCTCAAGTAGTCTACAGATTTGAGAGCTTGATCACAAAGATTTAAGTACTGCTCTCACAACTGTGGCCAAGGAGTAAGGTTTTTAGTTAAGTATTAGTCCAGAATGGGTAATATATTGCAAAATAGTAGTGAGAGCTGTTGATCTTTTCTAGTTCCCACCCCAGTCCTCTGCGTATTGATATTTGTTTTCTGCTGCTGCAATGACTACTGGCAGCTGGGGAATACCTAGTCATTTTGGCAGTAATGCCAGGCTGGGTTACAGAAATCTGTCACTACTACACTTAAATATAGTAACAGGGTAAGAGAAGTGAAGCTCTGATAGTGACTAATGAAATGTTGGCAGTAGAGCAGAGAGACTTACTTCTAGCAATAGTAAATAAAAGTGGGAGAGGAGCATAGAAGAACATAGAAGAGCTCTAGTTTTGTATTCTCTATAAATACTGTAGCTAAAATTAAAACTGGACAGACTATGTTGTGCTTACATTTTCTGGTATTTTTATCTCCTTTTTTTTTTTTCCCCTGAATGTTTTTTCAGACTTTTGGATAGAAAATTGGGACTTGTTGACTCCAGATTTTTTTTTCTTTCTTTTTTTTTTTCTTTTTGTTTCTTTGTTAATGGAGTATTTTCTAAATACTTTTCTTTTCTTTTTTTTTTTTTTTTGTGGCATTAAGAAAGGAGTCACTTTAGCATTACTTTAGGTCCTATGTAGAGGAATTTGGGAACAATGCAGCATAACAGAAGAATATGTCTGTCTGTCACCATTTCAGTATGTTAAAGTATGGAGAAAATATATTAATATTTTGGTGAGAGAGGAGAAGGAATGGTTTAAGAAATGAACTGCAGAATCAAGGGTGAAATAGCAGAACCGCGATAGAAATGTGCGGTGTGTAACATTCCTGAGCAGAATGATTGACAATTATTGATTGAGAATTATTTAACAGAATGTCTCTGATTTCAGAATCCCAAAGTTTGCTGAATATTCATACCATAATTAAGATTTGAAAAGTCTTGGCAAAGAACATTTTACATTCTTTTAAGATTTTATCAATTCAGAAATGAAAATCTCCACAAAGAGACTCATTGTTTTGTGTTTACTTCAATGTTAGTATTTATCTTGGAATTCAGAGACATGAGGCTTAATTTCAGTGTTCCCAGCAGTTCATTTTCCATGCAAGTCTTGCATCACTTCCTCTGTTATCAATCTCTACATTCTCACTAAAGCTTCTTGACAGCTAAGAATAATAATCTGCAGAGTTACTTTGAATCTATCCCTATTTTTCATAAATAGTGATGTCTCTTTTATTTAAGAGGAGACTTTTTTATAATCTGTAAATTTTACTGTTACTAAAGCGAGAAGCTTTAGCCACTAATTCAGCAAAAAGTAAAATTGAGTGAGTTTCTGAAGTAAGAATACACCATTGTGTGATGGTATCTTGCTAGAAAGGTAAAAAAATATTAATTTTACTGTTATTCCACTGATACTTTACAGATATCCATTCCATTCTCAACTTTGGTGGGTTTTTTTGTTGGTTGTTGTTCTTCTTCCCCCTCGCCCCACCTTTCTGTTCATGCTTTCTGTTCTTTCACAGGATTAATTGGAATTATATTGTAGTTGAAATATTTTTAAGGTCACTGTGTATTAAAAGCAGAACCTAATTCTTTGCTTCTGTACTCACTACATTGCCTTGCAGACTTTTCTGCAGATGCCTGTACACTTGAACACATGCTGTTTTGTACAAGAGCTCTAAAAATGGTCTGTCTTGAAGCTGGATACCTTTTACTTTAATGGCATCTATTACTCTAATCTGAAAAGCAAAAAAACCCTAACTTTTCTGGGCATACTTGCTTACCTAAGGCTGTATTGCTTCATCCCCTCCACTCACTATCCATCTAAGCCAAATGAGCTGTTTACTTGATAGTTAGCTAGGATTTTAAGGGGTAAAAGGACAGTACAAATAGCTGTTAATGTTTGGGGGTTTTTTTTCATTGTTTGGGAAGGTGTAGTAGCATATCAGTTTTCTGTGGTATGTGATGATTATTCCCACTTCCATCTGTGGGGAACGCTCCAAGCTTAGGAGCACTCACACAATCACGTAACACAAGCCTGTATAAAAACAGGCTTATTTTGCAGCACCTTGCAGTTACAGTAAGCACATTATTCTCCTTTCTCTTCTTCCATAATTCTGCTTTCTGTGCTAGAGGTGTCACTTAAACGTGAATCTGGAGAATGAAATGAGAGAATGACTTCCAAATTTTTTTAAGAAACAAGCCACCTTATGAGGAAAACTAGCTCTACAGGATTTGGGTTTGTTTTATTTCTGAAGAGCTTCCTGGTATGGGATGGCTGTTCACTTCAGTCTATACTAAATCCTGGAGAGCTTTACTCATTCTTCCCCTAAATTTCCTCTCTCTAGGAATATTTCTGATATTGCTGCATACTCTCATACTACATTTGTAAAATTTTCTGGTTCCTAATTCCTGCTGGCATTTTAAGTTATGCCTTCGTAATTACTAATTGCTCAGAAATTAATTCCAATTACTAAAAAGTGAATGTGTAAGCATAATGCTTCACTGAACTGCATTTTCCACCCAGTTATTCTTAATTATTCATAGCAATATAGTTAGGCTTAATGCCTGTACTAAGTTGAATATTGATTGTTTCTTGGTGTTTTCTTTTATTAGATGATGCTTCAGCTCCAGAGCAGCCTCAAATGACCGTTTCTGGTCAGATGATGTTGACTGATGAAACTCTTTCAGCTGTATCAAAGTCTAGCAAGAATGCTGTAAAAAACAGTGACATAGAAACAGCAAACCTGTCTCCTAGCCTGATTCCTGCACAGCAGCCCACAATATCATTAATAACAGATGACAATACGGATGCACTAAGTGTAGAGTCGCTTACACTGGTGCCACCAGTTGATCCACACAGCATTAGAACATTCAGCTGCATTCCTCAGTCCTCTTTGCAATCTGAAGTTGAAGTTTGCAAGCTAAAAGAGGTAGAGGAAGAATGTTCTGACTGAAGCCAATCTGCAGACTGTAATAAACAGTGAAGCAAATGCAACCAAATTCATCGTTGTTTTTTCCTTGAGAGTGCAGATATGTCTTTTGAAGCCTGAAAGGCCATCTGGTCCACGAGAAGAGGCCCACAGATGAAAGACAATGTGGGCAGCTTTTAAAGTAAATATCAGATGCTCAGCATATTTATACTGGAAAAGAAAAAACCCAACTTTTGAATCTGGATTGGTTGTTTCCTACCGATTTCTGGAATACAAAAACATGAAAGTATTTCAGAGCATCTACTTTCTTTCTATTATAGAGTTCCAGCTGCAGGAATTGTGAAAGGTCTACAGTACTATGACAAAGTGAAGAAATTTTTGGATACCTGGCTTCAGGATATTGCATCATGGACTTCTCTGAAACTGGAGACCTAGCGTTGACCCGGAAAAAATTCTATATTGTAGTAGAGAGATAACATTTCCATTTGAGACATGGTGTATTCTTCGCTTTGCTTTGTTAGGTTGGGTTGTAAATTCTGATCTCATTCATCCAATTTGGAGGTCTGCATGACACCAGCAGGCTTTGTCACTTTTAGTACTGTCTTCGTAGGATTCCAGACTTCAATACTATGTTTTCCATGTATAGTATTTACTTCAAGGTTTGATTCAAAGCAAGATACATATCAATTTTTTTAAAAGAGAAAAGCCTCAAATTTAATGAGAACTGCTTGTTCAAATTAACGTGAGGGATTTCTGACACTACTTCAGTCTTTGCTTAACCAGCTACAGAAGAATGTGAAATATTTAGAGAGATTGCTATAGCTTGTTTGTTTGCTTCTGACAGTCAAATTGCTACACCTCTAAGGAATGATGGTATCTTTTCTACTGAAGGACAACTTCTAGAAGCAGATGGAAGATGTTTTTTAAATTTCTCATCTTCATATAGGAAGAAGGTCACCACATCTAACTGATAATTCCTTTGCCAGTTTGAAACTCAAAAGGGAAAGGTATTGTGTAGGGTTTTTCCTATCTGGGATAGTACACAGCATTGCTATATAAAAGTATTTCTGAGTTTATGCTTGCCTCACTTTGCTTCCTAGATCCTGATACCAAGTTGACAGAAAGTGGAGAAATGTTGATTAAAATTTTGAATGTTCTTTGATGATTTGATACGTAATTTCAACAGGAATGGTATTTAAGATTTCTCATCAATATCCATGTATGTTGATTTAAATTAATAGTAAAATGAGCAGACTGGCATTATTGGTCTCCTCGTAACATTAAGTGCTTTCTGTCTCTCAAGGATTGAAGACTATTATTTGCTTTACTTGTAAATTATGATTTCAGTTATCAGTGCAATCTGTTCCCTCAGTCTGTCTATACTAAATTCTGTCAATACAAGTAGGTGGATCTGAAAAATTTTTACCTACTTCCCAATCCTACTGTACCTCTTCCTGGCTTTCAGATGGAATACTTGAAGTGATTTTAAATGTTCTGTTTGTATATGAGATTGACTAATGCACAAGTATTACTTTGCTCACTTTTTCCATCTTTTCCTACATGTAATAATCTCTGTAAAATGTGTATACAAGGTGTCTGCTATTGAACACTGGCATTTTTTTCTTCTCTTTTATATACAGTTTTGTTGATTTCTAGTTTTCTGCGACTTCTGCTTTGTCTCAAATTGAGTTAACCAATATTCTGATCTTTATTTATCTAATTTCAAATTCATTTCTGTCAAGATTAGGACCATGCACAAGGAGTCTTTTTAATGAGTATGCAAAATCTCACCCTTGAGCTGTACTGCACAAGAAATGGGACAAAGGGAAAGAAAGCTGACTTTGTGCATTTCATTGCCTTTCAGTGACTTTTAAATCTCATGACTAGTTGTCTACTGAGACCCTCACAGGAAATGACTGAAATAGATAACTGTTATTAGGAAAACAGAAGACTAGGTCTACTGTCTAGTCTGCTGCTGGCAGAGCCTTGCTGGCCAAGGGGAGCTAAGCTGGGATATCTTTTAGCAGTTCTATCTAAAGCTTCCTGCAAAGATGGAAAGCTCTGACTGCACCAGCTCTGCCAGTGTTGTGTTATATAAATGCTATGGCCGATACAGACCAACCTAAATCTCTGAGTGGTTATGCCACAGAATCAGTTGATCTTTCACTTGTTTGCTTCTAATATTAAGGCATATTTGTATACAATCTGACTCTGCTTCATGCTGCAATAAGAGACTTCAGATTGTAAAAACTCTGGAGATACTGAAATAATCTGTTATCACCAGTATTTATCTCTGCAAGTATGGTGTTACTCATCTACAATTCCTTGAAGAGAATCGTAACTATCTCTCCCTTATCAGAAAAACTCAAGGGCTGTTTCTTTATCCCCCTTTTAACTGTAAAAAGGAAACTCAACCAAGAAAGCTCTGCATCAGCCACAAATGTATTTTTTTTTTTCTAGACGAAGGTTTGAGTCAGTGAAACATCAATCTTTTTAACCAAGTCCAAGTAATGAGTTGCAAAGGAGGAAAACAGCTAAACAGCTGGCTGTTCAGAAGGTTCACTCAGTGTAGTGCTGCAGAGGGAGGTAGGATCACTCTAGAATATGTATAGCAATGTTCCAGGGCCAAATGCCAGAATTTTAGAGAAGCACTAAATTCTCAGTGTTTGTTCGTAGAGGTTATGCCTATCTTCAGCCACAGTCTGTTAACATGAAACAGTTCTGATATTCTCTTCCTTTAGAGAAGAGGGGCTGGAGAAGTCAAAGCGTACCGACTGTTACTTTGCTGTTTTGTGGTCTGTGTCTCATTTGATCAAATTTTACCAAGATAACTGCTCGTATAACAGAACTGTGTGACACCTTCATGGTTAGCTCTCACTGCCTCTTGCTGACCCCCTTTGCTTTTCTGTCATGCAGTGTACAACAATGAACAGGACTCGAGAGTAATGGCAGCATACACTGGGCAATTTGGTCAAGGGCTGGAGGAAGCATTAGTGTCCCATTATGTTTGCTTTGCAGTGGAAGTGATGCTAGCAGTGTAAAACCGGTGTGCAAAAATTGTTTTGCAGAAATTCTTTGATATAGAAAGAGACCAAAGGCTAAGTTTCCTGCGCTTCACTTTTATAAGCTGTGTGAATTAAACAGAATTTATTAGCAATGGAGTCACCTATGTTAATACTAAAAGCTGTATTTTTTGTGTGAAGTCATGAATTACATACAGTATAAAGACTGAGCTCATTTGTATCCTCCAGTGCTAATTCATTATAAACTAAAATTCTGACTTCTCTTCCGTAAGCTAAGGTGAGCTTAAAAAAAAAACAATAAAAAAAATTACTAAATTGCACCTGTTAAAGAAGCTCCTCAATGTTCTTTGCCTTACAACACAGTTGGAATTTTCCTTGAAGTCACTTGGTGAGGAAAAACTGGGAATATCTTCCAGAATTCGTTTGTGCTTTTGCAGTATTGTTGCTGAAGGTCAGGTATGTGACAATAAAGCTCTTCTATTTCCAGAATTTAGGACTCAAATTTAGGTCAGTATTTAGAGTTCAAGTTGATGTCCAGTGATTCATATTAACCCTTTGCCTAACAGAGACAGAATGCAAAAGGGAATAATGTTCTTTTGTGGATTTGAAGTATTCCTGTGTGTAGAATTTCAAAACCTATGGTCAAAATAGTTTGTTTATAGCAAAATCAGCACTCTTTAGAATAGAAATTACTGTGCTTGGTGTTTTTCTGGGTTTTTTTGTTTGTTTGTTTTGATTGGGTTTTTTCTTATTAAGCAACAAGACATGAGTGACTATAATTTCCACACTTAGTGCAAGTGGCCTGGGATGATTACTTCAGTCAATCTAGGAATTCAGTAGTTGCCTTGCAATTGAATGTGATTTTCCTAGTAGTAAATTAAGTCTAAAACTGTGTGGTTGAAGACACAGGTAAGCTATCGGGCAAGCAGCTCAAACTGTGTATGTAAGTCTGAAACCATAAGAGGAAACACTTGAATCACATGGTGCTGTCAGTGCTGTAGTGTAATCAGTCAGTCTTGCTGCACGTTATAGGTAAATAGCTAACTACAGCATTGCCTAATGAATGGTTTCACTACTGGTCAACAAAACCCCCACCATACTAAACTTTCTGATCTTGTCTTCACAAGTCAGCCAAAGTTAAAAGGGGAGTTGCTTTTAGAATAACATTGTGCAGGCAGCTGTCATCTAGGAAATGAAGTGGTTTAGTCCTGTATTTGAATGGAATAGTTGTGAAGAGGCATCAGATGGGCACCTCACTGAGATCTAGGTGCTTTGCCACAAAGAAGATGGGTCTCCTATTTATTTTCGGGCGACCTAATGTTAGACATCTAAATATATGTTGAAAATTCTCATCCTAACTGTTACTGTCATTCTTCTTGAAAGAGTTTTTTGGTGTGTCACTATTTAACCTTCACTGGCCTACCCTAGGGTATCACTGACCTGGGCACTGCACTTCTATTATCTACAAGTCTTTGGAGCGTTTTCCCTGTGCTTGCCTGCTCTGTTGCTCTGACCTTTCTCAACATTTGCAATCTGAATTAGAAACAAATACAATAACTCTTACTGTCTCCTATTGGCTTCTGTAAAGCAGATGATGATCCAAGCAGGACTTGCTAGGGTGGGATGTTTTTAGGGGATGGGTGGGGGGAACTGCTTGGGGTTTTTTCCTGCTGCTCAGGATTTTTTGAGCAGGAACAAAGACATGAGAGATGCAGTTCAGGACTGTCTCAGACAGAAGGTTCTTTCATATGGAAATGTATTTTTATATTATACGTGTACAGAATTTTCCCTATTTTGATCTCCCAAAATGTATAGATTTGCGCATTGCTCAGATTTGATTTCTTTTGCAGGGTGTTATAAAATGTGTATTTTATGTTTGTTAATGTATTATAAATGTAATTTTGCTTGTCTAATAAATATGCACTGTGGTGGTATCTGGTTTTTTTGTTTTGCTAACTTGAGTTCATTGGTTCTTAATACAAAAAAGTTAAAACTTGAGTCATTGCTGTCTTGTTAACAGAAATAAATGTGTGGAGTGCATTTATTGAAAAAATGTCTAAAAAGGGCTTAAGCAAGTACTGACTAAGAATACTTGTTGATGGCAAAGGTTCGAGTTCAGTAAGGTTCAGACTAGTATATAGTGTTCCCAGGATTCTTCGAAGATCATAATCTTAACATGCATAAGATTTATTTATTTAATTTTTCCACCTTATTCCCCATTACTTTTGGTTATGGGTACTCATACTGAAGTGAATTTAAGACATAGTAATTACAGTCTGATAATTATGATATATATAATAATAACTTATTACGAGACGAGAAGGTCTGAGGCTTTCTGTCTGGGTGTATTTAAGGACTGTGGCAGAAATGTTTAGAATGAACATGAAGATAATTTTGAAAAGGATTGAGAATAAAAAGTGTGCAAATGTATAGACTACTAGAATTTCTAATTTGTAGACTTCAAATTCCCTTATTTATTTAGCCCAGTGATAGCACTGAATAATATATTGTTATAACTCTGGGGGACCTGCTGGAAGCATTTTCAGCTTTAGGGAATCACTTTAGGCATCTCCGTCTGTTGAGATTTTTGTTGCAAACTTTTTACTTCATCTTGAGCTGTTTTCTAAGTTTGATTGGTGCAAAGAAGGGAAAATGTATTTTTCTAGGAGAGTAAATGTATCTGGGATTTAAACACTACGTACAGCATTTAATGAGCATAAAGGACTGTCCTCCTATGAAATATATCTCAATAGTATTGTGTCTGAACATGAATTTATATTTACATGGGGGAAAAAAAAAAAGCCCACATGGGGTGAATTGAATTCTGAAATGTCTTTCTTCAGGCAATAAGTATTAATTATTTAATGTAAGTTATGTTAGATATTTGGAGTAAATGTGACTATCTTACATTAATTTAAAGAAAAATGTAACTAAGTGTCCGGGAAAGGAGTGAAGTTAGAAAATCCTGCTGTATGTTTCTGAAATCCAGATTTCTGTAGCTGAGCCTGTGTTTGCTGGCATTAATCACATGTCTTGGCTATTGAAAACCTGGACAAGAATGAACAATAGACTTTTATTTGTAAATGGAACTTGGCAATAAAATGGTGTTTAAGAAAACTTCCTTCCCTTTCATGTTCTGTTGCTGGATTTGATGCACAAGGACATTCAATGACAGTGAAATGCAAATTCTGCTGAAGCTTGCTTTTGTTAAGAAGAATGGTGTGCATATGTGAACGTCAGGCATTTTAATCTTGAAGTTGAAAACCGAAATGGCCAAAGTATTTTTACACTGTATATGCAGGAAAGACGTAGCTTGAGAGAGCAAGCAGAAAAGAAGCCTGTAGTGGTGATGGAAAGTCGATGAGACCAAGGGTTAAGAGTGGTTGGGCAACATTCAAAATGTCTGTGAACCACTTTGAAAGTGCCTGTCATGTGTGATTTCTTCCCCAAATATATCCTTTCACCCTCTGCCTCTTTCTCTGGTGCGCGTTGCCAGTTCAGTATATGGATTAAATCCAACCAAGTTATTAGTTGGATTCTTGTTAATTAGCCCCTCCATCTATAGGAATTAATTACAGTCAATATAAATTCTTTGTGAAATGTTACTTCTCAAACTAGGCATTGCTCCAGAAGCTTTCTTAAGAAGAAATTAAATCACATTGTACTGTGAAATGAGCAAGCTAGCTACCATAGGGAGGAGACACCGCTGTGATTTACTATAAGATGCAAATATTAAAATATAGTATTTTGGGGAAAATGAGCTTAAATCTGCTTGTGGCCATCAAACTTTCTGCATCATGCCAATAGGATGTGCCTTAGGGATACCAATTTTATATTTGTGGACAGGAAATGCCCTTCTGTTTGAAACTGTTCTGTGGTTCCTATGCCCTTCTGACGCCTTCAAAATTTTTCAGCCTTTTGCCTTGTCACTTTTCCTCTGTTTCTGTACAAGATCTTTCTAGACTTGGACATTGAGTCAAGTTCAGCATCTTGCCCTGCTCTACGAATAGTCAGAGATAGAATAATGGCACGGTCTCAAGCCCTCTTTTCATGCTACCTGGGTTGAAAATGAGCTTGCCAGGAATACAACGCTGTGTTAGCCCACTCTGTTCTTAGTCCGCTTGAACGTATGTGCAGCCATTTGAACAGGCCTTTCATAGGTAAATCCACATCTCTTATCACTGAGATAATTCAATCCATCATAGTTATTTATATAAGAAAGTGAAACTGTGTCAATATATGTCTTTTTCAAAGTATATGTCTTTATCAAAGTTAAGTAAAGATGCAGCATTTGGGGATTGATTCTATATCAAAGCTAGAGTTCACTGGGAGTGTGGCATTGTGACATCCATCGTGACATGGATGCAGCTCTCTGATAGAGAGGAAGAAATTGCATCCCTGCTGCATTTTTATGCTGCCATGTTGAGCTTCTGTGAAGACAAAAGCTGTATTGACACTTTCTGGCGATCTTTTTGGATATGTGATATGTGCAACTAGGAATGCAAGCTCAAAAGTTTATGTGAGTGTATTCCCTGAAAACTCCATTGAATGTTAAACTGATACCTTTTATCTCTCAAATGAGGAGAGATGGTGAGAGTTAAAACATCTGGAGTTGCAAATCTCCACTATCAGAAGAAAGGTTTCAGGCAAGTGTTCATATACAGTGAAGGAAGTTGTACTCATGGGAGTTACTCAGGTTGGATGGTGTTCAGTTGTGTGTCTGTTTTTAGCTCAAGGATTCTCCCAACAGCTTATCTGCAGACAGGTCTAGATCTTGAAATTCTCATTGCTTTTGGATGCCAGTTCTCTAAAATGGATTTTAAGAGATGAGATTTTTAAATTATCAAGTGCCTTATTATACAGGCTTAGATTGTGAAGTCTTCTGAAAAAGCTTTTGCCTCTCTGCAGAGATTCATTCTACAAAGTTGGGAAATGTGCTTGTTGAATGGAAAATACTGATCTCTTCATTCCATCCTCCCTGTCCTGCCCCCAAGGAAAGGTTTCGATTTCACATAAGGCACAGTTCATTGTTGGGGTTTTTTGGCTTGTTTGGATGACAGATAACGACAGTTGACTACTCAGGCTCTGTTTCCTAGTTGCACATCATTTTTCTCCGCTTTGGCATGCAATAAACGTTGTGACACAGGATGGGAAAACAAGCTGCTGGTTTACTGCAGAAATACATTTTTACTTTAAGTTAATGGGATGAAGATAACTGTGTAAATTTGTTAATTTTTTGATTATTTACTTGCTTTGAAGCAGATTTAGGTTGCTGAGAAGCTTAGACAAATGTCTAAAACTAGGAGGTAAACTTGGAATTTATGAGGATTAAATGAGTACTATGAACAGTTGTAGTGACCCAATTGTCTGAGCTAAGCTGGTTGCTGGAGTCAATGTGTTTGGCACAGGAGTCAAGAATGATAATTTATTCTAGCCTCTTGCCAGAAAACTTACTAAAACAATCGTTACAAAATGTGGAGAGGAGGTTTATTTTAGTACATTTGTTAATTGTGGAGTGGTTCCTGAAGCTTCCTAGCTCTGCTGCTCTTCCTGAATAGGTCACTCCTAGGAAATGTTTAGATGTAAATGTGACTTACAAAAGCCTGCACAGAACAAAGAAGTTAACTGAAATCTGAGCCACTTCAGTGTATGTGTCATGGTGTGGACTATCATATCAGTGTCCCCTCATGCACTTTTTGGAAAGCTGTAGTTGTTGCAGTAGTATTTCAAATATATCAACTTGATTACTAAAGGTCTGGCAAGTGTCATGTTGAATTGGTGGTAGTTCCCAAACTGGGGTTATGGAAAAGTTGATCATGCAGTTATCCTAACTTGCTCATCTGCTGTTTGAAGTTGCATGTTGATGGACAAGTGAGTCAAGGAGACAACTAGTCAGACTGTCACCACTCCAGAATTAGTCAGAGCTCAGGCTCCCTGAACAGCTAGAGCTACTAGAAATGGAAAAAGGAGTTTTTGAAGGAGGAGAAAGGCAGAACTACCATAATATCTTAGAGAAAGGAATTTCAAGTCAGGAGAGAGAGGCAGGGCATACAAAGGACAAAAGTTAACCTCTCTCCCTAAGAGAAACGTGGTTGTGACGATAATATTGCATGTGCCCACACTACTTCTGCCTTGAATAACAATGAAAACACTTCCCAGCCTCTAATGTTGAGGGGAAATTGCTTGCATCTGTTCTCTCTTACATGAAAGCAGTAAGGCAGACAGTAGACTATGCAAAACCAGACTTACTCCTGGCCATCGCTTGTGAGCTGAAATAACTGCACTCATCCCATATGCTTTACTCCTCTGACACATCCCGATAGACTACTAATACTGTCATGCCATTAATATACTATTACGGTTAGTAGATAAGGTCTTTGACATTACATATTCCTGAGACGGGAAAGAAAAAAGCCAAAGTAACCTCAGTGGATGATGACAGGTAATTCTGTCGAGTTTTGATAGTTTAGAGACAGAAGTTGTTTGCTGGTGAGGGTCCCTTAGCACCAGACACAGCATTTTGCTGCCAGCCCCACCACACACCCCCAAACCCCGCCAAGTCCCCTTGATGTCCCAGTTCAGACTGAGGGAGGTGGAGAGGCAGGAGATCAGGGATGGTTCTGCAGTGTCTGGTCAGTGAGGAGATCCCTCACAGCAGCGTGAATTCACTCGGAGGTTGTAGAGTCCTTCGTATTAACGCTCTTTTGTGTGAAGGTTTACATTTTTGCTTTGGAGTATATTTCATTGTTGCTGGTGGTAAATGCTAAGAGCCATTTAAATGTTTCAGATTGATTTCAAGAAGTTATACCTAAAATCTCAGCTACTTGATATTTAATTTTGGTAAAACAGAAAAGTCTGATACAAACTTTTAAGTTAGCGTTTTGGGGTCTTATATATAACCAACTTTGGGGTTTATGTGCATTTCTAGTGGATGAGAGTTCAGAGTTTCTTATTTAAAAAGAAAAGAGAAACTTATCTTTAAAAATAATAGAGTAGTTTCCAGAATTTTAACAAGAGAGACATATAATATTGCTTATGTACTTAAAACCTTTTGAATGTTTAAGACTTCCGTATCTCTCAAACCAGAGCTGTTTTCTCCATGCATAGGCATGCATTTTTCAGAGTAGTTCATACCTGAAGCTCAAAATGAAGTCCTTTTGCTTTGTCTGACTGGTCACAGATTTTGCTGTTCCATTTTGACTTCTCTCTGATAAGGAATCTGAAACCCTTTATTAAGTTTTATGTAACTAGATCTTGTTTCAGGTATTAAAGTTTTGAAGCTTTTAGAGAAAAGAGTTCTATGTCATACAGAGAATGAAAATAATAGCTAATTTGACAGGATAGTCCAAGAGAAAAGAAGCATCATTACGTAGTATTTTATATGTAATGTTGACCACTATTCAGGATATCAGTTACTTAACTGCTGCTATAAAAAGCATGTAATTTGTAACAGTATCAGATGTAGCAGTCCACAGCCACACTCACAATTGAGTCAGAGTCTACACCACATGCGTATTATCCTACACAAACCCTTTTGCTTATGTGAGGAGGGTGTAACTTAATTCCAGAGTTCTTGGGAACGAGATGTGAATGGCTTTGCTGTGCCCCTTCATCATGCAGTTCGCTTGAACTTGCTTATCACAGTTTATCAGCTTCAAAGCTTTCCTGGGAAAGTGTTGTTTGCAACCACTGTCTGCTAGAGAACTTTCAATTCTTACATAGCTGCCAGAATGCTTTGGAGGGAAATGCTCTTGCTTGGCTTGGCTAAATGTTGTTTAAAATAGATCTTGTAAGCTGCTTTGTGTGCTTCTGAACAGATCTTCATATAAGATGTTTTGTACAAAAGGGAAACTTGTCGAATTCTTTAAAACCACATATCTCTTTGAACTCTGAGAGTATAACTTAGAAATAGAGAATTTGTTGTAAAGCTTTAGATACTCCAAAATGAAGAACCAGAAGTGGCCAGCAGTCCAGGTCCTCCTATGAGGCACTATTAGCAATGAGAACTTAACCAAGACTCAGCCTTTATGTATTTCCCAAAACAATGATTTAAACATTATCCTGAATAAATGAAGTGAATGTATCTGAGTGAAACTAGTCTGTTGATTTTTTCAAGAAAACAAATGCAGAAGTCACCATAGGCTGGTGTGAGGATGTACCTGTCTGTTGGCAGGATTTCCTCAGCTCCATGGTTAAGAATGTACTATTCATGCTGGAAGTTGAAATTTCTGGATAGTCCCATGACTAACCTTATTAATATGAAACAGTAAATGCTGTATTCTTTCTTAATTCCTTACTGGCTTGAAGCTGAATGACCAGAAGCTGATTAAGAAATTCTCATGCTTCACTTCTGTATTGCACAGATGTCACTGATCACTCTAGAACTGAAATGGTGTTGTACTAGGTGTTGTACGGACCTAAACTGAGTCAAACCACGTTACAAAGAGCTTACACAGTCTGCAGTGATGCTGTGTGTAGGGTAGGGTTTCTGACCTGGTTGGAAAGCAGTGATATTGTTTCTCTATTAAAAGTGAGGAAAGCTTATCACAGGATGATTGCTCAAATTGTACATCAAGTCTGTGGATGACTCAAGAACTCAACCCAAGGCCACTGCCTTTATGGATGACTGCTTTGTATTTCCAGTGTTAGAAGAGATTATGTGTAATATCTGGTGTTAAAATGCATCTTCTAGACAGACTTTTTCTAGTACGTATGAGGAAACTTTTCCATGAAATGCTATTCCTTAGTGTGTTATGATGAGTAAATAGATGTTTTAAGAAAAGTAATACTGCAAACCCAGAATGACTGTTCAACCAGTCCGGATGAGGATCGTCTAGAATATTGCCTCAGCTGCTAACAAGTGTTCAATGAAGAACAGTTTCCCTTCTTCCTCTCTAGAGTTCAACAAAGTTCTTATCTTGATAGAAAGTGGTGATCCCTGATCAGTCCAGCTGTGCTTCTGCAGAGCCTCATGGGAATATTAGCTTGAGAAATCGCCCTACCTTTATTGATGGCTTACGTGTCCCCTTTCCTGTGCAGACCTGTGTATTTCAATGTCATGATGGGTGTTACACACCAGGATGGTGCTGTGCCTGAAGGGGGCTGCAGGTAAGCGTCAAACATGACTCATGGTTTGGTTACATGTGAAGCATCTAAACGAACAAATTCTAGGGGACGCTAAATGAACAAAATCTACGATTTTGAGCTTTTTGATGGAGAAAATGGAGTAATAGCTATTCCAGGTTTTTTCATAAGACAGCATTTTATTGAAAGTGTATTAAGCAACTTTCATGCAAGCTGCCCTTAGACAAAATTTACTAGAAAACTTTCACGAAGTTAGCTTTTCTACTCGACCAGGCCAGAGGCACAAGGTGTCTGATCTCAGAGTTCAGGATGATTCACTTTTTCTCTGAAGAGAGACACGTCAGGGGAGGAAAGGCAGGCAGATGTACAGGCAAGATTTAGTTCTGGCTAGGGACATGTCGCTGTTAGCTTGTGTTACTCTGTTTGATACATGAAGCTGTCATGTCTCTGAATTGCTTCTAGATTAGGGAAACAATAGGAAAGAAAACCACAGTATTTCTCAACTCTGAGAATTAAAGTGTAGTTAGTTCCGCAAATGGGCAGTTTTCAGACATTGCATACAAACAACAAAACAGTCTGGCTTTGTCGGTGTTTGAGATACACAGCTCAGCTATTAGTTTACTGTTGTGATTTTAATTTGGTTGGTTGGTTTGGTTTAGGTTTTTTGTTTTATTTCAGTGTAGGAAAGAAAAACAACATATTCCACCCCACCTGAAACCAGAAAGCTAGGACAATACTTCGACAAGCTCTGAGCTGGGCCTTTGTAAAGATACACTTGTGTGCTGGGATTTAGATCTGCAGCTGTCTTGGCTTCAGTCTGCCCAGAGAAGAAAACTTGTACCTCTTTACTCAGGCACTCAAAGACTGTAAGAGCCAGCCAACCTTTCAGGTGGGTTTAGCTCACAGTGGGGGGGGGGGTCATTTTGGAGCAATTCCAAATCTATCTACACAGTAACATGTCCCTGTAAGACATTTTTGTTCTATTTTTAGTGGGAGATCCACTAATCACTTCTGTATAACAAACCAAGAGGTTCTCGAGCAACTCTAACTTGGCAGGCAAAAAGAAAAAGAATAAAGCGGGAATGTGAAACTCAATCTGCTTGAGTCAAGGTAGAAAAACAAAACCCCTCTGTACAAGGCGTAAAATAAGTACACGGACCTCGGTGAACTTTGCAATCTCAGAGCAGACAAAGCAGCTTGTTGCTCTATGCTGCTTCCAGAGTCAGTCTGCAACATGTAGTAGCGGGAAGGTGGTTGGGAGCCGTAGATGCCGGACGGCATGCAGTGTACGTGGTTTGGGAAATGAGAGGGGATTGCAAGAGGATCGTCGTGCTGAGCAGCCCTGCAGCAAGGCAGCGGCATCCTGCCGTGCCAGGAAACTCCTAGACTTTTCTGCTGCCACTTAGGTTTTCAATCTGCAGATCTGTGGCTAACAGAGAAGCTTGGGTATTAGCCCTGCCAATTACAGAATTCCAGGGTATAGGTATTTTGCTGTCTCTCTCATTCACTGAGGATCTGTTGCCTGTGACAGAGGACCATGTTTGGAGTGGTCCAGCTATATTGATACTGCAGAGCCACATCCAGCTTCCATGGCACTGTTGCTGGCCTCTAATGTAAGATCCAGGTGTAAGATCTATGTGGGGGACATTAATTCCAATATTTTAATTAATAGAGGATATTTATTTGTGCTATTTAAGAAGTCGATTAATAACAATGATCATAAATACCTGTGTACATACAGAAGTACGTACAGACTCAAGAGTGTTCTCTTTGTATCTGACTTCATGGAAACCAACAAGAGCTCAAGTAGGAAGCCAAGTGAGGAAACGGAGCGTTACCTGCTTTAGGTGGTTGATACGGAACAGTGCTAACTCCAGTGCAATAGCTCTAACTCCTGCTGCAGAAGGAAGACCTGCAGGGCAAATCAATGAGCCTGTTCTGCCTTGACAGATTCTTTGAAGTCTGTTTTGTTTCCCTTCTCTTTTCCAGCTCCTCTAGGATGTGGTTAATTCAACAACGTTGCAGTGTGGCAACAGGGACAATTACTGTTTGTGTGAAACTGGAGAGAAATGGGTGGTTAAGTCTGCCTCAGATGTAATTAAGTCTGAAATGTCTCAGTGCACTAATTTTAAGGTCTCTTATTGGTTTAGGCCATAGCCATTTGTTATATAAAAAGGCAAAGAGGGTTTTTTGTCCTTCAAATGATTTTCTGTGGGAACATGTAGGGGGAAAAAAAAAAGCATTCTTCAAAGCAGCAAGGCAGTAATACCCACTACAGACTTTTTGTCCTGCAAAATGAATCAGTAAAGAAACCCCACACCACTTTTTGAATGGAAAAAGTATCTAATAATCCTTTTTTTGTCCGTTTGTGAAACAAACGATGCCTGCAAGTTCATGGGTGATTATTTCACTATTTGTGAAATGTGAAACACATCCAAAGCTGGGCTTTTAACGTCAAGTTAGTCATGCAGAAACTTATATTTAAATAATGCTCAGCAGTGTGTCATTTCAATGTATTTTTCACTGCAGAAAACGGTTTGAGAAGTCTGTTTTATGCATTCCCTGCCAGTAACCTTTGGACACCTATCTTATGGGAGTTTGCTGGTTCCCATCACACAGTATATGTTTTGGGCTGTTCCAGCAAAGTGCAGAATGTGTATAAAGACATGTAAAACTGACCCACCACACAGAAAAATTTCAGTGATGGAATGGCTTTGCACCCGCTGGTCCATTGGGAAAAAGAATAGATGTGGATGGTCGTTGTCCTTGCTTTTCTTAGGGAATCTAGGAACGTTTGTGGAAGCGTTTAAGAATCCTTCAGTTTAGAAATGTTGCTCCTCGGAGTGCAGGAAACCTAAGGGTTCACCCCTTAAGCTATTGCTGAGAAATAGAAACTGAGCTCCTTCCCCCATGAGGGGCACAACAGCTGAGCAGGAGAATGAACGGTGAAGCCACCATTGGCACTTCAAGGATTTCAACAAAGTCAGTGGCAAAAACCAGCTTGAAGTTTTACCTGAGTTTGAACTCAGAGATGGCTCAAGTCCTACGAGTTGGTTATTCTGCTCATCTACCTTCTGGCTTTCTGCTTGATGCAGCTACAGCAGCTAATGACTCAAAACACAGGGGTGAACAGGTAGTGAAAACCCTGCCTGCAGACTATGCTGTCGCACGCCCACTGCTGAAATAGGTATGTCATTTCAACGTTGCTTTTTTATTAATTTTTTTATTATTTTATTTTTTATTAAACCACCTGTGAAGATGTATTAAAACATACATTTATGCCTTTTTAATGTGGAGTTTGAATTCCCAACAAACTAGGTAGAGACATTTTCTACCGGCTAGCTTGGAGCCTGGATGCATTCTGCTGATGTTCACTTTGATGCTACTAGATGGCCTAATTTCCCCTGCCTTGCAGCCTTCACAGAAGTTACTTTGACCTTTATGTGACACTCCATGCTGGTGCAGGGATACCGAAATGTTCACTTGACACAGGTTATGGAATCAAACCTAAGTTTCGTAAACAGAATCGAGTTGATAATGTCCATCTCATGAGACAACATCTGATAAGACAACAGCCCTACAAACATGTCTGTAAAACCCAGTTCTGTAATCTTACAAGTACCTTGGAGAGAATACTTAGAGAGAATAGACCTAGAGAGAATACACCAGGTGCTGGTGGCCTCTGTTCCCCTCCTCTGCCCCGACAGAGCTGAATAAACTACTGAATGTATTGCTGAGACCACAGCACTACCAAAGCAATAGGAGTGAGAGGGCAAGGAAAATGAATGATAAATAACCAGAAAGCTGTAAGGGGCCTAATTAATGATACCAAAATCAGGAACTGCCTGTGTCTAGAAAGCCAGGTTTAGTCATTTCCCGAGTGTTCCGCACACCTCTGCTGTTGTTTCTCCTGTAGTTCCCTGCTGGTCCCTTGCATGGTTCCTTAACACCTCTGTCAAGTTTGAGTGAGAGGATGGGGTGTGGGGCTTTTTGTTGTGTTCCCCCTCACCCCATCTCCACAGTGTTAACTTCTGCAATTTGGTGCCATAGAAGCAAAGACTTAGTGAAAGAAAGTTTTAAGAAATGAGTGATTATTTACTTGTTTGTTTTATTAGGAACCAGGCTATTTGATTTCAAGGAAAATGATTTGGGTTTTTTTTTTCCCTGGAAATTTGCCTACAAATGCCTGCCATAAGATTACTGAATGAGCATCAGTCAGCTGCTCAGTCCATTTAAGGACATGTCAGGACAAACTCCAGAAGCTGAAAGGCATTTTTAGCTGTTGAGAGGACTTCGATGACAAATGTCTTGAAGAATTTAGGAGCCAGATCTACCAATATTCATTCAGTATCTTCCTCTTTGCACCAGTACAAGCCTGAAGAACAACAGAACAGCTGTTGAAGCTTTCTGGAAAACAACCCTTTGACACTGCTGATATCCTTGAGTTGCTTTCTGAATGTTTCTTCCTGATCACCATTGTGCTTGACCCCTGTGGTCTTCTGATCTCTCACTCCAACCCTTTGCTTAGCTAATGTACTTTGACATGGGTTCCCAGAAAGCATTTAATCCTAAACCCAAAAAACCACTTGGAGCAGGTGGGCACCATGACATTGGTGTGGATCTGCTTTTCTTACATCCCTTCCCCAGCCTGGGTCTGTTCTGCCTGCTTAGATGGGACACTACTCACACAGCACCTAGCAGGGACCCATGGTTTTTAGATCTCAGACCTTCTCTAAGAAATGGAGCTCCAAGTGATCAAGTGGAAGGGGGTAGGATGGAGTGGAAGAAAAAACTGAAACTTTGGTTTCTCTTTGTTTTCTTGCAGGTTTGGGGGTGTGAATTGATGATGGTGTGGAGCAGTAATGCAGGATAGGGAGGAGACAGAGCAAGGAAAATTCAGAGCAAAGGAGCAGAAGCAGAACAGTAGGAGAGAAAGGACAATGTCTGTCTTAGGTACATCAGCCAGAATATGCAGGTTAGTGTTGGAAGCATCCTCCTCTATGTTCAGTGTGTGCCGAAAAGGAAGAAACAGGTATTTAATGTCAATCACAGGCTCATCTTTGAGCCAAACTCACTCAGATTGTTTCATGTCTTCTGGTCACTGAAGATAGGCCACAGCATTCTTGGGAGAGTAATGTGCATTGAACGTCCAACTTTCAGCATGGAAGGGGAAGGCTTAATTACACTGGGAATAATTAAACATGAAATTCTCTAAGAGCAGAATTCATTCAGCTTCTCCACAAGGAAATGTTCATTTCTGCTGTTTGCTCAGGCAGGCACCTCCTGAGGGCACAGTTTCAGCTGAAGCATGTAACCAATCACATGCCATTCTCTGACAACACTTGTTCTTTATCAGCCCATTAAGCATGGGCTTTCAGCCAGTGAAAACATCAGATATTTGCCAAAGCATTTATAATTAGTAAGTGTCGTGGCAGAATAATGGAATCTGAGGTCTCAGAAACCATTGAGCGGGTCCATTTCCAGCTGATAACCCCATGAAGAAGACAAACTGGAAAATGAAGAATACCAAATTGAAGGAGGCAGCGTGTGGAGTGTTTGGATTTGCAGCAAGCCAGAGTTTGATACGCGGTGCCTCAAGACTTTGGAGAGCAGGGTATTTTCTCCCCTTGCCTTGCCTGTGTTTTACAGGCATTACTGTGCTGGCTTGCCTGTATAACTGGATCCTGACCTGTTCAGAAAGCTTTTTGTCTTTTGACATGAGGTGCACTTGAAGGTTCTCATGTTGAAATAGTGTGATGTTAAGGACATGGTTATATTGTTCAGGGCGAGGGACGGGACAGAGAGAGGCTTTGAAGTATGCTTTCTTCAGGTGTGGCTGTGCAGATTTCTACTCATTCTCACCATTTAAAGTGAGAATCTCCTTCCTTCTGTGAATAAAGAAGCAATGGTAGCAGCATGATTTCACATCAGCTTTGGTTGGTCTGCTGTGGGTCTTGGCAGCTCTTTCTCCCTGGTGTCTGTTGCACAGCTCTGCCTCTCTTCTCCAGCGTATTTTCAATGTTGCTCCCTTGACTGTGGTGAGGGACCTAATCTGCCTGAACTCTTAACTGGAAGAAAAACAAAAATCCAAAATAATTTATTTCTTCTTACTTTGCCATTCTTTTTCAATATGGAGCCACATAAACTTTCAGGTCATTATAGAGACATATAAACTGTCTCAGGTCCTGTTTTTACCAAGCACGTGCTTTCTCTGAGCTGCAGTTTTAACTGTCACTGCTGCTGCTTTCTGCTGCATTCTTCTGTCTGTAATGACTGCTGTGTCAGTACCTGTTTTAAAGAAAGCCCTTCAGAACTATGTCAGCACTTGATGTGGGCACCCGTACTGCGTGGTCTGTAGCCTCTTTTGGGGTTTATCCATCATACAAATATCTGCATACAGAAGGACAGGATTGCTTCTCTTCTTAGTCTGAAGTATTGAGTGAAAGGTGCTGGGCAGATCTGTGGAATTTGCACTGGCTAGGGATCAAAACTGTACTTGTAAGCAGTCCTTAATGGCATGATGACAGTATTATTTAAAACAAGGGCTTGGATCATATGAAGCATGTTTCTTCTACAGACCTAAAAGGGGGGAAAGGGGAGGGAGGAGGGAGATATTTTTGAGTCACTCTGTCCAGCATCAGAGCCAGCAGAGTCTATGCTCTGCTTTTTGTTTTCATTCAGTTTGTTCTTTGGAGCATGAGGGACAGTTCAGAGAAGGAAGGAACATATTGGCTTGGCAGATGCAGGGTGTGAGATCCAAGGGCTCGGTTCCAAGCGCAAACCCCATCATTTCTCAAATGCTCATTTCTGCAGTAACACAACAGGCATGACTGAGCTGCACAGTTACATTTGGGCTTTTCCCTCTGAAGTCTGGACAGTGTCTCCATCTTTGTGTTGCCCACAGAATCCAGGCTGGGTGCATTTGAAGTACACTGAGGTTCTGAGAACCACCAGTCTATGCTGCCACCGCAGCAGCCAGTAAGTTGGCGTGAGCACTGGAGGAGATGTCTGGCAGGTCATAGTAATATTTTGCAAAAGTTTAGATGCAGGAGTAGCAGCATGGGCTGAGCATGACTGTATCAGAGTAATGCAGATGCTGTGATTACAGCCCAGGCTTTTACTGTTGTGCCCATAAACTGCACTTAGTTCTTTGTTGGGTTTTTTGGTTACAGTTGGGGTGAAGCTGTTTTCCCCGATGAGTGTTTGTCCCAGTTCTTGTTAGAGTAACTTTCTACAGAGCAAGCCCAGTGCTGTTTTCTTTTCATGCCTTGTGGCAGATTGGTATTAGCACACTCGGTGGGAAGGCAGCATTGGACAAGAAAGAGTTGCAGGGTTTTTTAGCAGGGGAATTTTGGTACTGGCCAGGGCTGTGGCCTGGATCTGATTAAGCCAGCAAAACACTAGGTTTATTCTTTTTTCTTGCCAAGCTTGTAGCTGTACCACTCTAACCCTGATATAACCAACGGCCACGTCAGGAGGGGGGCACTGCACCTCTAGCAATAAACCTGCTTCTGTGCAGTCTGGTTGTTAACCCTATCAATGTGTACTTGCAAGACTGTGACTTTTGTGCAGCTGAACTGATCTCAGAGACTTCTTCCTCCAAACTTTTGTCTCCTCCTCCCTCAGCACCAAGCGAGGCTGCTTCTATTCAGAAGCTTTTCACAAAATTGAGAGGAGAGTTATTTTTCCACCGAGTGTTGTTGTGCTTGCCCACTGATTGATTTAACCTGTTCCTTTGTGTCACCACTGCACTGTCTCACAGCAGCTTTGGGGGTGAGAAGCTGTCTGAGTTCCTTTGCAGCTCTTTTGTACACGTCTGGCTGTTGAAAACTGGTCTGACAGTGTTCTAGTAGATGCATCAGTTTCTGTTCATCGGTTCTTGAGGTGATACAGCTCAGAGTCAGTTAACTTTTAACGAGACTCGGTTTCACTTTCAGGTTCTTGGATTTACTGCCTTTCCCTGATACAGTGAATGGTATGGTGCTAGTTTAAATGTAGCTTTTCTTCTCAAGTTTTGAAACAGGAATAGTAATCTTAAATCTTTCGATTCAGTTTCAATAAATAAAAAATTGTTTTTGTGAGATAAAAAGAAAATTGACTTCTGATTCAGAAATATCTACTTTGGTGACATGTTGTAATTGGTTTACAATGTAAGCTAACTTTTGTAGCCTTTTATTTCCCAATAGGAAATCTCTGAGCAAACCTCACTTTGTTGCAGGCCCATCTCCTTGTCTTCCTTCTTGGTGCGTATAGGTGTAGAGTGATTCATTCTCCTTGAGGGAGTGGGTGGCAATACCAATGTCTTCATAGTTGTGGGAGAAAACATGGGCAACAGCAGAGACAAGTTAATTAAGAGAAAGCAGTAGATAAGCTTCGGTGTAAATAATAAAGCAAAATAATCAGGCAGGTTAAGGGGCAAAGGCCTATTTGAATAGGGACAGCCTTGTTCTGGAGAATGCTTGGTGAAGACTGGATCACAGAAGACCAAGTGCTCCAGAGAGATGAATTCACTGGTGCTGATGCAGTGAAAAACTCACTAACCGAAGTTATTCAGCAGGCATTCTTTATTTTGCGGCGCTGGACACACAAGGGATCACTCCTCCAAATGTGCGCCCCGATACAAGCTGGGTACACAGTTTATATGCAAACTAAACATACAGATTCATTCTATTGCTTAGAAAGGGCAGTCTTATACTAATGAGTTCCTAGAATTCATTTACATAGTCCGAGCATGCGTAATAAAATTAGAG
>WTSP01027866.1:14352-24964 GCA_025331215.1 Actenoides lindsayi | reverse complement strand
AAGCTCCCACCACTTATGGCAAAACCACAAAGTTACGAAAGGAGGCAAACTGACAAAAATGAGTTGAAAAAGAAAAAAAAATAAAATAAAGAAAAAAGAAAAAAAAAGAAAAAAAGAAAAAAAAAGGAAAAAATCAACTTCAAGCAAAATAAAGAATTTGCTTTAAAAATTGTAGGGAACATATATATATAAAAAAAACCCACCAAGCAGAAAGTCTATGTCTGACAGAAAAACTACTGCTCTGCAGTATTCCAAGCAGGCTGGACTTTGCAATTCATACATTTGGTCATTTTAACACAAAAATCTATTGAAAGCTCCAACAGGGAGCAGCAATGGTTCAGAAGAGGAGAGATAAATACCTTCATATCCTTATTTTCCTAACTTTCTGTAATTAACTGAGGGTTTAATACAACGTGCTCACAGCAGTGCTCCCCTTGTGCTGATCTCACCTAAAGCTTTATGTGCATCGTGTCCTGTTTAACATCCTGGTCTGAGAAGCAGCTGGAACAAGCAAAACCTCCTTTCAACACTATGGGTGCATACTGTGTAGACAAGAGGAACAGAAACCCCTTCCAAATCTTTATAAATAAATTGTTTCGTTCTTTGCTTCTCCCATTCCTATCATATTTTCCTATTCTGGAATTATGTTTGCACTCTTTCCAGTAAAAATTCATGTTAAGAATTAATGGTAATTAATTCAAAAGGTCACGTCAAGGCTACATTAGTCAAAATGATTCAAAAATGCTCTTCCCCTGCTGACATTAATGATACTCCTGAAGAGTCTGGAATGGAATAGATAGGAAGCCGACTGCACAAACAAAGCATCATTTTCCAAATATTTTATGAGAATTTGTATTTTAATGTACCAAAAAACGCTTTCAGCTACTGAAAAGGCTCAAAATGCAAGTTTAGGGAGTATCAGAGATTTCTCTGCCTTCATCATATCTTGGATATTGAGGGGAATCACTTCTATTTTTCTTTCTGATTTCCAAATCTGTCTGTGCTGATGCATCACTGGAATATAACAATGTGTTAAATACGGTGCCAGGATGTTATTACCAACTATCTCTCCATGTGCACATCACCGCGTGACACACAGTAGCAGACTTCTCCAAAATAGAAGAAGAATTTCTTTTACCATGAAGGTGGTGAGACACTGGAATAGGTTGCCCAGAGAGGTGGTGGAAGCCCCATCCTTGGAAGTGTTTAAGCCCAGGCTGGCTGGGGCTCTGGGCAACCTGCTCTAGTGGGAGGTGTCCCTGCCCATGGCAGGGGGGCTGGAACCAGATGATCTTTAAGGTCCCTTCCAACCCTGACAATTCTATGATTCTATGAAATACTCAGCATCCTTTATAAAGTCATTACTGGCATATTACACACAAGAGAACAAGATATTAAATACTCAAAAAAATAAAATAAGTAAAAAAAACCCCCATGGGTTATTGTTTTGTTGTTCCCCCCTCCCACCATGCCATGCCTGTTGCACATCTTATCTTCACCCAAAGGTTGATTCTCCAACACTATCTTTTGGGATTAATGACCCAGCTATGATCGTACATCGCTGTAATATCATGTTTGAGGATCTCTCATGAGACTAACAGTGGTGACCTGCCTTGGTCATCACCCTGGCTGGCCAGGGATTCTCAGCAAAATTTACAGATGTCCATGTTGGATGTAAAAGCAGACGGGCTCATGTCACCGAAAAGGAGATTCCTTCCTGAAGGATCCTCACTCCTCAAAATTCAGAGAAAATCTGCAGTGATTTTCAAATTAATAAAGCTTCAGGGTACAGAAGTGCATTTCACCATTATTTATTTGCTACAGCACATGAAAATATACTAACCCATTATTTCTTTTACCTGTATCATTTTTATTTGTTTAGCAATTATGCTCTTTTGGCATTTTCTGAAGAGCAGACGTAAGGCATTTCAGATGCAATCAAACACACATGATAAGAGTACCCACTCATTACCAGAATGATATGTTCGTTATCGATAATATATTGTAAGTGCTTTTCACTTAGAGCAACCTCTACAAACTGCTCAGGTAGACAGGCAGGCGGACGAGGGTCAGGAAAACTGTCCATCAGCATCCTAACAGATGAGATGTTAAAGTACAATACACAGACTACTTCTAGCGACTAATTAAATCAACTCTGTTGACTCAGAAACTAAATAACTAAATAAATAAAGATACAAGTTGGACCCCAGGAACAATTTTTTTCCCTCCAAGGTTGTCCAGGGCTGTCCCAGGCTGCCCAGGGCAGTGGTGGAGTCCCCATCCCTGGAAGGGTTTCCAAGCTGTGGAGCTGCGGTGCTGAGGGACATGGGTTAGTGGTGCCCTGGCAGTGCTGGACTTGATCTGAAAGGTTTCTTCCAACCTAAATGATTCTCTGATTCTGTAATTTTGAAGAGACCTCTCAGGGATACAAGCTACTCCTGACCTAGCTGGCAGCAAGCAAATGTAAAGTAGTAGTAAGGTAATAGGTCAAATGGGACAAAAATGCCTAGAGAAACTTAGTATTCTGAAAGGATTTTTGCTTTTAATGCCTTATTTTTAAAGTTACTTTGATGTAAATAGATAAATCATTAATCTCCTTCCAGTATAGAAACAGTGCCTGGACAGTACCCAAGGGCAAGGAACAGAATGTCTAAAAATGCAGTTACCCCGATGTCGTGCCCAACAGTTGCTCTATACTCAGTATTGTAGTCAGACTTCAGCTTGAAAGTGGAATAGCTGTGAAATTAGTGATCAATGCAAACCCAAGATGAGCACCTTCATCAATCGGAATTCAAAACAGAACAAAACATGAAAGCAGCTCTGCAATTTGACATGAGACGGGTGACTTAAGTGTATTATCTGTTAACAAATGAAGGCTATCGGTGGATTTCAGAGAGCTTCTGTTCTCAGCAAGCAGCACCAGAATTTCCTCGGTCAATTAGTGCAGAGAGCGCTTTTCTTTGCAGAACAGAGCAGCTGTTATTAAGGATAAATACAAATAACCCAGGAAGGTTCCTGAAATTTGTTCCATTTCAGAAAGAAAATGATCCTGTAAATCATCAGCCGCGACTTCGAGAGGCCGCCGCACACCCCTTGGTATATAAAGGTGCAAAAAAAGCAGCAAAAAGAGCTTTTCAAGAAGTCTGTGTCGCTTCTGTGTGGCTGTGGAAGTGGCGAGTCCCACAAGCAACACCTGGATAGGCAGAAGATCAAGAGGGCAAGTCTTGGAGAAAGGGTCACTTTTGCTTAGGTTTTGCCTATGGAATGTTTAACAGCGAGGAAGGAAAAATAAAAGGAACAAATGCAATTTTACCTGGTAAATATCAGAGAGGCTGCTGCTGCCAGAGTCACTGGCGATGCTACATCCCGACTGGCTTGAGGGGACGTGAGTCACCTGAGGATGGGGATTGTCCGTGAGATGCATCTTGGTAAGATCAGCTGGAAGCTGTAAATAAAAGGGATGTGGGGAAAGGCAGAGAAGGAAAAAAAAAAGGAAAACAAGATGAGTAAGTCTGATTTTGTTGTGTCACTTGAAATTCCCAATGACATTCTCGTTGCCAATTGCTACTCCAAGCTGACCATCCTCTGGGCTCTAAAAACCAGCCCAGATTGTTACTTGCAGAGTGGCTCTGTGAAATCAAAGACCAGGAAACTATTTTTCACTGGCCTAACATTTACACTGTTCTGCTTTTCGTATAGATTTTACTTACAAAAAGGAAGTAGAAAATATCCAGCCTGTAAATTAATAGTTATGTTCCCATGTATTTGGAAAAGGAGGAAGTCTGGAAAGGGAAAGAGTGCTAAACTTTCACAAAGTAAACCAAACAAACAAAACAAAAAAAACCAGAAACGAGACAAAACAACAACAAAAAACCCAAATCAAAATAAAAAAACCCCCACACGCACAAAAAACCAAACACACCACACCCACATATAAAAACCCAAAGCACATAAACAAACCCCAAATATCCAAGCAGAAGGTATAAAATAGTGAGCTTGGTCCAGATACAATGGAAATGTAACACTCTGAAGCCTATGTTTAGCCACCAAAAAGTTTTACAGGCTGGGGGGAAAAAAAAAAAAAAAAAAAAAAATCTATTTTGAGGATTTGAGAACAGCAAAAAGGTCAAACCACTCAGCTGACAAAATTCAATCCAGTGGCCAAAAGGTACATTTCCTATCTGTCAGCACACGCGGCAAGAGCTGACGCGCGCCGAGATGTGACCTCTTAAACCGAGCAATAAAAAAAGACGTATAAAAGTGAAGGAGGAAAGCTGAGATTTAATTCTGGTCCGCAGCATCAGCCGGGTACTTTTCGAGTGCACGTGAATCCCTCTCCGGCACGAGTTTGCGTGCCCTGTCCAGAAATCACTACCCATCTACTAACGGACGCGAGGCAGAAAGCGTCGCGTTGTCTTCCTTAAAGCCCGTGGCGATTTGGACGCGCGGTAAAAGCCACGGCCGTTTTGCCCCCCCCAGGGTGCTGATGGAGGTTTGTCTCCCTGCCTCTCCCCATCTGCTGTCCCCGTGCTGACCCCGCAAATGCCACACCGACGGACAGACAGACAGACGGGCACGTAGGAGCACGGTCAGAGCGTCGTGTGCCAGGGAGGACGGCATCCAGCGGCAAGCCGGTACCTGCTACCAAGCTCCTAGGCAGTCCCTGATGTGCTGGAGGTCAGCGTCACTGAAAAACCCAGGAGTTTCAATAAATCACGGAGTAAATCAATCACGGATTCACGACCGATAGCACAGCTCGGCTGCAAACTCCTCAGCCCGTCCACACCTTTATAACCACCCTAACCCAACACCCAGCTTCAAGTTCAGCTTCCTCCCCACCCGTGAGCAAGCCCCACGCTGGCTGGGAGAACACAAACCCAAGGAAATCTTAACTCAAGCTCCTGGTTACCCAGAGTCAGCCTGAGCTTCAAACTTTCAAAAGGGCTCCAGGAAAAGAACGAGCAGGACCGAGAGCCAGATCAGCATCTCCCAGGAGAACAAGGGTGGGTGGGCTGCTCTCTACCAAAAACCAGTGCTGCTGAAGGCTGTTCTGGCTCAGTGACAGTGACACACACACTGCCAGTGACAGTGTCACACAGACACAGTCACAGACAGTTTTTCTCCCCCAGTTTAGTTTAAATTCTGTGCTGAAGGTTGTTCCCCACAGCGAGGTGGAGCAGCACTGCTGGAAGACGACACGGCTCTCCAAAGAGGGGAAAAAAAAACCCAACCCAAGTTGTATCTGTACTTTGTGTGCCACTTTCACAACCACACGCTGAAGACCAGCTCGGAACACCACGAGCCTTCCCGAAGGAGGATTTCTTATCAACTCATTAATCGCTTCCAAGTGACCACTTCATCCCCCCCCCTGCCAGCACTCCCAGCCGTTTCCATCACCTCTAAAGCACAGGGGCACGTCCGATGCTCCTGCTGGACGCTGCAATATGTTCTTGTAAAAGACATTTAATGCAGGTTAGATGCAGGGAAACACCGCAATCTCTCTTTAAATTCGAGAGAGAGATAAGGTTTATTTGAGCCGAGTGACCTTTAAAGCGCTGCTTGCCACTCTACTCCATCTCCCCGAATAAATCACAGCTTCTGTCTTTCGCCTGTCGTTTTTATTACCCAAACTGATTGTTCTTCCCTTCAGAGCTCACTGAGCAGCAATAGGTGGACGGGGTGTTTCTGTAACGACGCCGCAGCGGACGCGGGAAGGACTCGCTGGATGTGGTGGGGAAGCTGCCAGAAGTGCTGCAACACGGTCTGAGCTATCGGTGAGTAACTCCACTCGTTCTTGGCAGCGTTCGGGGGGGAGAACCTGGAAAGGCCGTCCTTGCAATTGCATCGGTACCATGGAAAATGACACGTTAGGGAATGAAGTTCAAAACAGCAACGCTCACTTACGTGCATGTTAGAGGCTTTCCGATGCAGAATTATAGACCTGTAATACTATAGTATTATATATTATCTACTGGTGATTTGTCTGCCCCAGTAGCCACAGATAAGAAAACGTCCGGGAAATTCTGATAAACACCCAATACAGAAACAGGCCACTTCCTTCCCACTTCAAACCAGAACAATTACATTTTTTTCACCAGAAGGGACAATCTGGAGTTCAAATATGAGTGGGTCTGACACGCTGGCACAGCCAGTCCCTGCCTCGGTGCCAGCACATCCTTGTGCCTGACCTTTTCCCAACAAAGTGATATTTCGCAGCCAGCCCCCCGCTGGAATGCCCCACTGCGGGCCAGAGCTGTGCAGGAAAGGAAGTTAAGAAAATAGAAGTTCTGGTCTGAAGAGCCACCTACAGCTCTGCCCTCCCACCGAGTCAGGAACACACAGCTGGTGATTCCACCAAAAAAAAAAACAAAACCCAAACCCTGAAACAACATGGGAATTTTTAAGGAGATATTGCAAACTGCAGTAGGGAAAAAAGCAAAGGAAAAAAAAAAATAAATGAAATCCTTTGGAAACTCATCCTAACGGTCACATCACTCTGCCTTGTCACACCTCCCCCAGAGCAGCAGCAGCCTGAGCTGCTTTCTGTTAAATGTCTGAGATTCCTGAAGGTGGTACCCGGGGTCCAGCCCATCCCGCTCGCTGCAACACGGCCGAGGCCGGCTCACGAAGCAGCAGCACCAGGGAGAAGGGAGGCGGGGGCAGGAGGGTGTAAAACCTGGTACCGAGTAACAATTAATAGAAATGACATGCACAAAATATTAAACTCTACCTACGATCACCCTGAAAACACCCACGAGGTGAAGACTCCACAAGGTCCACCGGGAGCTTGGCTTCTGCCATCATTTCATGGGTGCAGCCACTCAGCGCTGAAGCAAGGGGAGCAGAGCCACTCCTGCTGCTAAATCAGAGAAACCCCCAAAACTCCAAACCCCCACATCCAAACCAGAGAAACCCCCAAAACTCCACATCTAAACCAGAGAAACCCCCCAAAACCTCCACATGCCCCAAGCCTGTCATTTCTCCTACTGCACAATAAAAGAGAAACTCTGGTGTTTTGGAAAATCAACCCCTGAAGAGCAGTGCAGAGAAGTGGTTTTTGTTCTGTCCAGACAGAACGAACGTTCTAGCCTTACACAAGTTGGAGAAGACAAGTTGTGTGTCGAGAGACTGATTTATAGGTTGGAATGGAGAGGCAGAGCTGGGAGCAGCCCTGCTGCTCTCAACAGCTGGATGAAGCAAGGGGACATAAACCACAGCAATGAGGCACTGGAAAAGCAACGAAGCATGGGAGAGAAGAACCTCTGCCCGTATTTGTCCTTGGAAAAAAAGGATGATCCTTGGGAAGGGTGTGGAGAACCCAGTGGATGTCAGGGGTAATGGATGAAACCCAGGGAGGTAAAGTATCAAAACAAGGAGGGAGGGACCAGGAGAGAAGACAGACCCCACAGCATCCACTGCTGCCCAAAGGTGCCAGGGGGACAACATGGATGGGGCCACATGGACCTTTGCTCTGAACCACTGCAGACATTCTTTGGTTAGCTAAAATTATCAGATCAAAACAGCTAAAGAGGAAAGAAGCACCAAAGGATTGGTGAGAACCAAGTAACACTGCAAAACCGCTGCCAACTTCACCGATGAACAACTTAGAGTCAGTCAGTAAACTGGTCAGGCCACATCTTGAGTAACGTGTCCAGTTCTGGTGCTCACAATTCAAAAAGGAGATGGACAGACTGCAGAGGATCCAGTGAGGGTCATGAAGGTGATCAAAGGGCTGGAGAACCTGTCCCATGAGAGAAGACTGCAGGAGTTAGGTCTCTGCTCCCTGGAGAAGGCAATGCTCAGAGGGAACCTCAGCACAATATTCCAGTCCTTAAAGGGCAGCTACAAAGGTAAGAGGCTCTCCCTTCACAAGGAGCCACAGGGAGAAGACAAGAGGCGACAGGTACAAGTTTCTTTCTCCGAGTCTTTTGTCCCCAAGTCTGAAATTAAGTGGAGTGTAAACTCCGATGGGTGACGTTATCTCAAGCTACCAGACCATTTCTACAGGCACAAGCAGAGTGCGTCTGCAGTGACATTTGCCTCCTACGTAAACACCGTTTACTCTCCGTAGCGAAGTCACACAGAATACTCAGGAATTAAATTAAAAGCTAATTTTGGTATAACAGAATTTTAAGATGGCACACGCCCTGTGCAACAGAGCAAATTACGTGATCTCGGACGAGATGCCCCACCAGCTCTTCTGAGAGGCACGCTGAGAACGACTGTGAGCCTGAGGACAACTTCCCTTCAGGCTCCCTGGGAAGGTTTAGCTAAAAATGAAGGCTATGGAAAAGTCAGTACAGGGAGAAAAAAAAGCAAGCATGGAAGTCCTAAGTGAAGTTACATCGTAGGAGGGCTAATCTCAGACTTGGGTCTTTCTAGTCCCCACTCTTCTCAGGGAAAGAGATCACAAGAACATCTTTGGGCACAGGGACCACAGCCTTCATGCTGCATTTCCTCCATGACTGACTTCGAGATTTGCTGGTGTTTTTTCCCCTGAGGAAAAGCCACATCTGGGCCTTTGTGCCACATGTTTTGAAAAGAAACATCAGCGTTTCCTGCTACAGTTGGGAGAGCTGAAAACACACGCTGAAAAGGCACAGGCAGCAGGAATTTGCATAATACTCCTGACAAATGGACACAAGACCTATGAATTAGCTTTTTCTACACGCAAAAGCAGCTTTGCCTTTGTGTTTCAGCCTGAAGTAAACGTCATGGTTGTCAAACACAGACAGCAACACCCTGCAACCGGGGCAGTGGCCAAAGGACTCCTTGTTGGAAACCACATTACTGAAGGAAGCACAGGCTGTGGAGTTCTCCTGGCGTAGAGCGTCCGTTACAAATTCAAATTAACAGAAGGAAAATTGAGCACTGAGGAAGCAAAAAGTTTTGCCTCGTACTTTATTTGATACTCCTTGATGGCAAAGTCTTTCATCAGTTTTCCCAGGTCCCTGTATGGATGCTTGCGGCCGATCGATCCCGTCTGGACACCGGAGAAGCGCCAGCCTCCGCGGGAACAGCCTGTCCTTCTGGAGCCTGGGTAAGCACATTTGCTGTCCTTGCTCTTCCAGATTGTCAGTAACCTTATGCCTTATTTGCTTTTCTGAAGTTCCCTGAAACGTCGCCAGCAAGAGCAATATTCAGAAACAACCCCGGGTTTATTTCCACGCGACACCCGAGGACAAGCACGGCACGACCCCGCGCTGTCGGAGCACGCACACCTCGTTCTGCTGCGGCACTGTGAAAGCCACCCCGTGCCACTTACACCGACCCGACCAGCCCCGCACACGCCAACCCAACCAGCCCCGCGCCGCTTACGCCAACCCAACTGCCCCGCGCCGCTTACGCCAACTCAACCAACCCAACACGCGCCAACCCAACCCGACCGCCCCGCACCTCTTACACCAACTCAACCAACCCAGCACACACCAACCCAACCGCCCCGCACCTCTTACACCAACTCAACCAACCCAGCACACACCAACCCGACCGCCCCGCACCACTTAGACCAACTCAACCCACCCGGCCCATGCCAACCCAACCACCCTGCCCCACTTCCACCACCTTGCCTGCCCCACACACGCCACTCCGACTGCCCCGCGCCGCTTACGCCAACCTGACCGCCCTGCACCGCTTGTGCCAACTCAACCAACCCCGCACTCGCCAGCCCGACCGCCCCGCACCACTTAGGCTAAACCAACTGCCTCGCACTGCTTACACCAACTCAACCACCCCACTTACACCGACCTGACCATCCCGCACCGCTTACTCCAACCCAACCACTCCACTTACTCCAACCCGCCCACCGTCCACCACATACACTAACCCAACCACCTCACTGCTACAACCAGCTCCCAAACTCCAAGCCTACCACTCCCAATTTTAAGGCACATACATTATTATTTCCCTCATTGCTTGAGGTTTCCCATTAAGAGGTTTTCATAGTTTTAAGCTGGAACCCATTAACACACCCGCGGAGCGTTAAGTGTGATCACACTTGGTAACATCTGAGCTTGAGGAAATGCCCCCGCTCAGCCTCCATCGCACCCAAGTGGTTTAAGGGCAGCAATTTTCCTTTCTCAGATGATACAGAAAGTCCAGACCGTTACAAACAGCAAAAAAACGCAAAGCACCTTCGCCTTTAGATTTCAAACTGTCAAATGAAAAAGGCCACTTGATCAAAAAGCAAAACAGGACCTCAATCCTCTGAACCTTCTGCCAGCTCCCACCCCTTCTTTATGGTCACTGCATCCTCCCATTCCCTTCATATGCCTTTTTCTCTTTGGTGCCCTTGATTCAACACCTTTCATACATTTAATATTGGAATTAATTAATCTTGCATCCCCCCTCCCCATTTTTCTAAAGCTCCCCGCTGGGAACTTTCCTCTTTACTTAGCAATGACAAGAAGGTTATCCCTGCCCATGGAAACTGTAATGGGAGAAGAATGAGGGAATTATTTTGGTTGGAAAAGACCTTTGACATGATTGAGTCCAACCATTAACTCAGTGATGCAAAGCCTACCACTAACCCCTGTCCCTCAGCACCACAGCTCCATGGCTTGGAAACCCCTCCAGGGGTCACGGGGACTCCACCACTGCCCTGGGCAGCCTG
>WTSP01027865.1:126011-142005 GCA_025331215.1 Actenoides lindsayi | reverse complement strand
TTCGGGGCCTTCGCCGTTCTGCCGCAGCTCCCTGCCGCTTGTCCCCAGCCCGGAACAGAGCTCTGTCGCTTTCAAAAAGTGGGAGTGAGACCAGATTACCTTGAAAAGAGGTTACAGCGTGAGAATAGCGGCTGGTCCACAAACTCACTGTGAGCAGGAGTTAGAGAAGAGGTGCCAGATGTGGAGTATTCGTGGTCTGACCTGAGCTGGTTTTCTTCGGGCGTGCTTCTTAGGAACGTTGTGCTTGGTTGGGTTGGGTTTGGTCTTCAGGTTCTTTGGTTTTTGGTGGGGTTTTGGTGTCTTGGGGTCTTTTTTGGTTTGTTTGCTGATGGTGTTCTTTTGTCACTGTTCTTTCTGTGGGTGGGTTGGTTGGTTTGTTTTGGTGGTTGCGTGTTTCAGACACAATATGCAGATACCCACATTCATACAGGTTTATGCCATAAGGATGATGAACTCATTGCATGAAGCTATTGCCTCATCTTTACCAAACAGTGTTTTTTCCTTATGTTTGCTTCTGTTTCAGTGGCAAATGACAATCCTGTGGTAGAGAAACAAAGGAAACAAACCTCCAAACAGTAAAACCTGAAAGACCTTTGTGTCGTGTGTTTCTGTGAAGAGGTCGAGGATCAGAAAGAAGAGGAAATTGTAGATGGAAAGTTTTATCTCGCAAATATCAGATCTTAGAAATTCTTGTTAGCTTTTATTTCTGCCTGATCTTCTGAGGGTTCTGGGGAACACCTAATACTCCCCTTGGAGGGGTTCCAGTTGTTGAAGAGTTCAGTCACTACTGCTTATAATTGGAAAAGAGAAATCATAAAATAGTCATGTGAAGGAGCTCAGATTTTCCTGGTTAAAATCAAAGCAGGAACATGCTCTGTACTGCTTCTTTAAGTTTTTGTTGGGCATGTTTTGGTGGTTTTTGTTAGTGGGTTGGTTGGTTTTTGTATTTAAAAAGGAACTTTTACCCTACTTAAAAAGGAGGGGAGGATTTTTATCTGGCCATTCTATAGCTCTTTTCTAGTAACCAGTTGTATAAACCTTCCACGGTAGGAGGGAAACGAGGATTTTGAGGACAGACCACGTTTTGGGCAAAACGTTTTCCTGTTCAGTGGAGTTTTCTCATATGGATGACAGTGTGTAACACACAACGAGATGCGTTGTGACAAGATGCCACTGCTGGTTTGGCAGGCCTCCCTGCTGTTCCCTTAAGCATAAGGCAAGAGTATGCCACTTGCCCAAGTCATTTCTTCTTTGTTCTTCACTGTGACAGCTCCGGTTAACGAGCTCTCAAGCTCTTCTGTGAGCAAGCATTCGCTTCGGAGGGGTAAATCTGAACACCCCTGTGGGCAGACCTGGAACTTTCCAGGTACCCGAGCGATCGCCTGTCTCCTGGCTGTGACTGCAGTCATCCCAGAGCTCAGCTGGGGGAGCTCGTGGACTTCAGTGATGAAATTCCAGTGGTGCAGCCTGGCTTTACTCAGAGATGGCTAAAATGTTAGTTCTGTTTTTCTGGCACCACCTCTGTGGAAATTTCCCAGCTTCCTTCATCCTTTTTATAGACTCTTTGACTCTGACAGTGATCATCTTCGAATCACCTCGGGGAATAGCAGGAGTGTGGAGAGTTAGGAAGTCTACCAGTTTGGGGTTGAGGTCTAAAATAAGATGCAGAGTTATTGTTTGGCTGTCAGAGATATTTATATAGTGAAATCAAGGACTCGGTATAGTGGTAGTATTCTGCTTCAAAACTGTGTGTTAAAAAATGTAACTCTTTATTCAGATCTCTGATAAGTGATCTTAGGCTACTTTAATCCAGGCTGTGCAACCAAAGGCCTGCTTTGCAGGGTAGCACGTAGGGGTGGAAGCCACCAGCTCTGGTACCTTATGAAGGCAAGGTAAGAAAGGAATCGGGCTGATGGAGGTTCCCTCCCAGACCTCAAAAAGTGGGTTCTACGAGAAATCTTGGTGTTTATTTGCCGTGGAGGAGGCAAAGCACCTTCTCAGGGAAGTCTGGATGATATGCTGAGCCCATGAGATGCCACCCCAGGGGACAAAGATAAACTGAGAAAGGAATCTGTCTCGTGGGCCAGGGAGGATACTTACTGAAGTGTTATTTTGTACGCGTCTTTCACTTCTGCCTTTGGAATTTGGGGTTTATACCCCTTACAGAACAGGTGCTTTGGGGACGGTTGGGATTACAGTTAAAATAAATGCCCGTGGCTCAACAGCTGAAGGTGGCTTCTTTTTGTACAACCTAATGAGCATCTGCTTGGTCACAGGACTCCTTGATGAATGTGCGTCGCTGTCACTGCAGAGAAGCCCTGCTGCCAACGCTTCCTCGTACGCTTTCTTTCCATCAGCAGAGTAGAACAGGCTGCAGCAATGCCAGTTGTCTGCAGCCCCGTGTCACTGGGGATACGGGCTGGAAAAAATTGTTCAGCAGTAAGTGAAGTGCTTGAGCAGCAAAGGGCCATCCAGTGATGAGGGTGAGGAAAAGGGCTAATGGGAGACAGCTTTTAAAATTATTTTTTTCCCTGCTTCCGCTCTCATTAAGGGATTTGTCTACGCCTGTAGATTGCAATGCAGTGATTTCCTAAACTCTGTCTTGTTGTACCAAGGAGAACGAGCAGCCTTTGCTGGCTCGAGCCCCAGCGATTGCTGCCCCAAAGACCCACGCTGCCCCTGTGGGGTCGTGCTTGCCTCGTCTCAAACGACGCTCGACTTTCCCCGCGCGCCGATTCCCGGCCGTACGCACCCGCTCGACGCTGTCGTCGCACCCCGGGTGCTTTTAACTGGGACAGCAGTCTGACGGGCTGTGGAGGGCACGGGGAAGGTGTGGGCTCTTCCCAGCAGCCATACCGGGAACTGGGAGCTGTTGTGTAACTTCACGTTAAGCTTCTCAGGCAGGAAGCCGCCAGATTGAGTCTCTTGCTTATTTCTCAAATGACAACAAAATGTCCCTCTCCCATTAGCAGTTCAGTTGCAACCTTTTCGTAGTCTGCATTCAGGTTTCTTTCCAAAAGTTTGCATGTATTCCGTTTTGCAGCCCTATATTAAACCTCTTGCGGTAGGGTTGGTTTTTTTTACCGTATCAATTATACATATTATGTATAATTACCTTATACATTCATATGCAGAGATCTAAAATAGAGCATATTGTCAAAGGATGCCTACAGAAGACTGATTTTTTTATAATGACAGAAGCAACAAAACTGAATGCCAAGCTTCGTACTTCATGGTTATTACCGCGTTTTATTGAGGAACATATGTTCTTAGCCCTTGCAATTTCAGAAGCATATTTTTAAGCACTGCGATTCTCCACCGTCGCTTCCTTTTATCTCTCTAAAAAATGTGCAGTACCCACCTGGAGGGCTTCCTGTGGTGGGGAAGTGCCAAAGGAAACGTTCTCTCTCAATAGCGTGGACTCGGTGGATACGCTCTGGAGGTGTAATGTCTCTATCTTGTTTTGTCAACACTGCAACACCTGAGTGGGTAATAAAAGTTGGGTTTTTTCCTCAGGTATTTTGTGACTGCTCTTGCTGCAGAGCAATAATATTTAATATACTTTCTGTAAGTACTAATGGGATGTTATACTGTATTCTTTCTCTCAGACTGCAGGTGTTAAACCAGAGTGACACTGAGGACGGTAATTGATTTTATAAAATGTCCCCGTTCCCTTATCATGATGGATGTTTAATCCCCTTTAATTAACACAGGGAGCCAGCTTTAGCTTTTAAGTTATATGGTCTGCTCTCCAAACCACTCCCTTGCTGAAAGTGGATCATGCCTAATCTGTTTGACTTTGATATCACAAAGTACACTTTGCGCCAGAACAGCAGTTTATGTGGAATTAAGGACAAATTACCAAAGGAACTTTAAAATAACGTGATTAGTTGAAAGCGCTGGTCACAGATACAATTACATGTTTAAAAAACACTTCTGGAATTCTGTCTTGTAAGAGCCTTTAAGGCTGCTTGCTTGGAAGTACATGGAGTTATCTGCAAGCTTTGTTGGCTGAAGTCTTTTAGAATTTCCGCTTTCTTTCCTCCAGGTCTCCAGTGAGGTTCCCTCTGTGGGGTAAGTCTGGCTGCAGGAATCGAGGAAAACAAGTCCAGGGGAGGGCTTGCTTGTAAAATCTACACTTGACTAAAGCTGTAGTAGCTGCCACTGATCCCTTATCAATAGAGATATTTCTAACAGCATTACAAGGGGGAGAGTTAAAGCAAGGCATGCTTCTGCCCCGTAAGAACAGAGGGCTGTGAAAGGAGCCCTCTTAGTTCTTGGCTAACAGCAGTACGTGCAGAGGGGCAAGTGCTGAGGGTCTGCTGCTGCTTTTACCTTTCGGTGTCGCCTCGGGGAGCATCGCAGCTGTCCGTGGGAACTCTTGTCCCGTCCTCCCCCGGGACAGAAAAATGTTAATCCCTGGAAGACTGTCTTGGAGAAGGAGAATGACCTAATAAAGTCATGGAGCTGAACTCTTCCAGCTTTTCTCCTCCTCCCTTTTCATTGCAGGGGCAAGTTCCCCCCTGGGTGACTCTGCACCACCCCTCAGCCTTAGCATGCTGCAGTTTGGTGTGAGCTGGATGTAATCTCCTGGAGAGCAGCTGGGTTTAAGGGCTGTACTGAACTGTACAGCAATGGGGGGGAAGGGCACTTGTCCCTTGCATCACTTATTGCTTTCTAACTATCACGTTCCCATAGGGGGCCATTGCAGCGGGCGGGTGAATTGCTGAATTGATCAGATGTGATTATAAGTCTTGATTACTGGGATCTCAGTAGGCTTTGCACCATGGAGATCCTGCGAGTTCCTTACAGCTCGATTAGCTGGAATCACCTACGCCTTTTGCCCTGGGGGGAGTTGAGGACTCTGAATTTCTTACACTAGGACTTTTCATTTTGCTCCACGCAGAGAATTATTTTTTTGTCTGAGTTTTCCTTTTCAGAAGGAGAATTGTAGAATGGTAGGGGTTAGAAGGGACAGCTGGAGATCGAGTCCAACCTCCCTGGCAGTGCAGGATCACCCAGGTCCCACAGGAACAGAGCCAGGGGGGGTTGGAAAGTCTCCAGAGCAGGGGACTCCACAGCCTCTCTGGGCAGCCTGGGCCAGGCTCTGGCACCCTCACAGAGAAGAAGTTTTTCCTTATGTTGAGGTTCCCGTTTGTGCCCATTGCCCCTTGTCCTATCCCAGGGCACCACTGACAAGAGCCTGGCTCCTTCTACCTGACCCCCACCCTGCAGATATTTGGAAACATTCATAAGATCCCCTCTCAGGCTTCCCTTCTCCAGGCTTAACAGCCCCAGGTTGCTCAGCCTTTCCTCATAAGAGAGACCAGGAGACCATTGGCCTTCTTGACCACAAGGGCCCATTGCTGCCCCACGGAGAACTTGTTGTCCACCAGGACTCCAGGGTCCTTCTCCATGGAGCTGTTTTCTAGCAGGTCAGCCCCTCCCCTGCCCTGGTGCAGGGGGTTATCCCTCCCCAGGGGTATGGCTCTACACTTGCCCTTGTTGAACTAAGATTCTGTGGCCTTTCCTCCCTCGATTTCCCCAAGGTCTGCATCCGCCTTCCCCGTGTGAGGCTGCCTGCCTTGTGAACGTGCGCGCACATTCACCAGTCGTGTGTTCCACTCCTGACAGTGGAGATTTATGGGCTTGTTGGGGTGGAGTGTGGGAGAAAGGAGGGGCAGGGGAAGGCCATTTGGCCATGATGGGCTCCTTGCAGCTCACAAATTTCCTTCCTGCCTCCGCTATCCCATGTAATCTGTTTTACAGCTCTGCAGTTTTGGATGGAGAAAGAGTAGAATTTATGGTGATGGTTGATTTATAGAGTAACCGCAACACCATTTGCTCTCAGGCAGATTTGGCAAAGCAAGACCTTTTTCTGTTGATAAAAGGGATAGAGGAAGGAACAGTGATATTCATTAGAAGAAGTAAAAGGAAAGTGAGATAAAGTATGGCCAGGCAGAACAGCATTTCACTCTTCCACCCCTTCCAGAGCTGTTAGGTGAGAGCTGCTTGGGAACAGGCTGGGCGCTGAGAATCCGCGTGCGTGTTGATTTGCTGCGGGCCCCACGCGAGGGGTGATCTATTGAGATGCAGAGTTGCATCCCCCTGTAATTCACTGATAAATGAGAGCGGTGCAGCAGTGAGTTATTAATACAGCCTTTCAAGCTTCATAGCCTGCGCTCATTAGTTAATCAATACAAATCACACCACGCTGCTGATATTCAAAGGAGGCTTCCTCCAGGGTCTGAGGGGTGCTGTTTTCTCCTGGAGCGGGTGCGGTGGGTGAAGGACACTGCAAATCTCAGCTGAGAGGGAGTGATGCTGGCTGAGGGCCTGCTTCAGAAATCCCAGGGGTCAGCGTGTCGTGCAGAGACTGACTCTTGGAGTGGTTTTAATGTGGTTATCAAAACAAACTATATGAAGAGTTATGAGCTCTACCTTGTGTTAAGTGGATTATCTTCCCAATCGGGTGCCTACAATTGGGAAAGAGGAGATTTTTCTTTTTAATAGACTTAGATTTTTGTTGTGCTTTAGTAAGCTGTGGTAGACAGATTATGAAAAGATAACTTTTCCAAGGCAGAGGAGGGACAGTGTTCTGGGGAGGTAGGACTCGTGTGTTGCCTTTCTTCATTCACCTTCACCTAGCTTTGAGAGGAAATGCCATGAAGATGAAGCCAGACTCTTGGACTGATGGGATCAACTACGGAACTCTTTTGGACTGCTGGGATCAACTGTGGAACTTATCTGAGGAGGGACTGTGGCCCTGTAAGAGAACGGATGAAATGAGCTCATCCAGCCAGCTGGCTGCTCGCACCCCTTCGATCCCCTCCTCCTTTCACTTGGCGCTGTGCTGTGTATGTGCTTCCCCCCCCCAGGTCATCTCCTCTTTCTGTTTCTTGTCTAAATCCACTGCAAATGCCATGGTATTAGTACCTACTTCACTGCCAGTTTAGGTTTTATGTCCATCTTTACTGGGCCTGTTCAGTTAGCTTGTTGAAACGGGAAACTCTTGGAGGCTGGGGTTGATCCACGAGCGACACCTGACCTAGCAAAGTGCGATCCTTGCCATCTTTGGTTCCTCTGTGTCCCTTTCCCTCCTGATCCTGGGAGGTGGGCACGCTGAGAACGCCGATCCGTGATCGCAGCCTCGTTTTGACAGCAGCATCTTCAAGTGGGCTCCGTCTCCCCCGACGCGGTGGTTAACGCGGGTGCCGCTGTTCCCGCCAGCGCTGTTAATTCCTCGCAGCTCAGCAGGCCCGCTCTGGGTGGAGAGACGCGCGTCTTTGATCCAAGAAGGCTCTCGCCGCAACTCATTCTTGCGTTTTGAAAGCGTCTGCTCAAAGCTCAGGCCTGATTTGAAATGAAGATCTGTGGAAGCCTGACAGGATCACAGATGGGTTTTAATAAGTGAGGCTTTTGAACGGTGCACTCTGCCACTGAGACAAGATGGGAGGGAGATGTGCTTCCGTGCTTCATATCAGGCTCTTTCGGCCTGATCTGACTTGGGGCCTGTGGGAAAATTGAGCTTGCAGCTTCTGGTTTGGCATGGCACTGGAAGCAGGGGTCAGGAAGAGCGGGAGGAATCGGCAGCGGCACTGCAGAGCTTGGTCTTGATTCACATTTTGTTAACACATTGGCAGAAATCGGCAGGTTTGTTGGGTTTGGTTTTTTTCTTTACTCAGCGGAGATAATCGAGTTTGGGTGATGCCAAGAGCATTACAAGTTTAAAATAACAGAAGCCTATAGTAATGGCTGCTTACCCAGCACACTTGTGAACTGGTTCGTGTTCTAAGTAACACGTGTGCTGGGGTTCTGTCCGTCTCTAATGGGCCAGTCAACACGACAAGGGGGATCAGGGGCAGAAATAAAAGGAACTTTACAAAGGCACCACTGATCTTCATCAAATCTTAACTAGAACGCTTCTAGCTTTGATGCCGAGGAGCACAGAGCCTGCTTCAAAGTAGTAGTTGTAGTTTGAAACAATGCAGCGTGATGGATGAGGAGCATTAAACCCTGGGAATGGTGGGGTTTTTTCCTCAAAGAAGAAAAAAAAGTTCAGGTAGAGGCATTGCAGCTCTAGCGTGAGGGGTTTCCTAATCCCGAAAGATCTTTCATGACTAGTGAGCAGATTTCTTTTGTTCTGATGGAGGCAATTATCCATATATTTTTTTTTTCCAAGAGCAGTGAGCAGCAGCGTACGTGTGCCCGTGCCCAGTAAAGGAGGCCAGTTGGTACAGGATGGGAACATCTGTGTTTGTTCTGTGTCCAGTTAAAAACAACATCTCCCCTGCTTACCTTGTTTCTCGAGTTGCAATGAGAGGTTTTCTTGTTTTGTTTAATTTCCCTTTTTTTTTTTTTCAATATAAGGTCTTTGAAGCACAATCTCCACTTTTCTTTATAGTTGTACAGTATCCATGACAAAAAGCACCCAGTAATTAATCTGATTGCCAGTTTTGGGAAATAAATCGGACGCGAACAGGTTCTTCAACACCAACAATGGCAAATGGCAAGGGAATGAATATTGTAGTCGTTCATCTCTGTTGAATTGTATACTAATTATCTTCGTGGCCAAACTAAATGAACAAATGACTTCATAATGTTTTTCCCCAAACGCTTTTTTCCTTAGTAAAATAACCCCCTTCCTACTGCTCATTGACTGCAGGTTTGTTTTGTGTCTGTGGAAGGGGAGTCGCTCCAGCGCGAGTTGTAATTTCGTGCTTTGTGCCTGGCACGCGTTGCTGGGGAGCTGACTGGACTGGTACAGCGAGAGCCCTTCCAAGAACAGATGGCTGTTCGTATGAAACTCTCTGTTTCATAATAGTTTTTTAAAAATTGCGTCTGAGTTCTGGAAGGATCTCCTTTTCGTGGTGGTGGGGGGTTAGGTTCGCGAGGCGCTGCTCGAGTAGGCGGGTGCTGTTGTTCTGTGCGGATCTTGCGGTTGTGAGTTCAGGTTTATCTCTTGGAAAATTCACATTGCTTTAAAATCAGAATTTAAAAAAAGCTGCTGTGTAATGTCACTTCCTGAAATGGATGTCTCTTTTAACCCCGTCTCCAGCTCACAGAAACCTCAAGAGTTAGTCTTTTAGCAGTGTGTGATTGGCACAAGTTAGGCTTGACCCTAATCTTCCAACGATTAATCCGGGAGGATTTGATCCCAGCTCTGCAGTGACCTGAGGTGTTCTGCCCATTGTTACTGGAAAAGAAACGGAGAGTTTGCCGTGGCACAGGCTGCAGTTTCTTAAGGGAAGGAGGAAGCTTCTCGTTGTGCTTATTGTTCTACAAGCAGCAGAGTTGCTGCCGTTGCTTCATACAGTGCTTGGCAGCAGGGTTGATAATCGGGCAGCTGAGAGCACGGAAAGGAGATCTTGTGGGGTGAGAGATGCCTGTGGTGTGAGTGCTGGGGCTGCTCGCTGGTACCCAGGCCCTTTCCGAGCAGCTTTTGTCCTCATTTTCTTCCTGTGCTGGTTCCCAAAGGATTGTATTCGAGCAGCTGTCTGCAGAGCTCATTTTTCTGTGAGCTTTAGAAGACAGGTTGATTTGGTGTGTTTGTGTGGTTGTAATCTTGTTCTGTCATTACCTATTTACTCCTTATTACGGCTTTCTGAGCAGATACTCCCCAGCCTCTGTGTTTATCTTTCTCCCTATGTGTATTTCAATAAAAATGTCATTATTTGAAATCATTGACACTGCTGGTTAAAGATACTGAATTCCATCATCTATTGTCCTGTAGAATGATCCATTAAAGATAAAACTGCAGACGCTCGATAAAGGTTCTTTCCTAGGAACAAGGAGCTCTCTGATCCATGTGTGATCTTATCTCCAGAGCATGTGTTTGCATTCTTGATGTAAAGGAGCCACAACGGAAGGGAACTGAGGGAGGTCAGAGATTTTTCTTTCCAAACAACCTTCTTGAGAAGGGAAACTGGATACTTAGAGCCAATTCACTGTGGGGTAACCTCAGATATTGATGAGGAGGAGAAGAAAGGGAGTTGATTTCTGTCTTTTAACAAACTGGGGGAGAGAGGAGGATGAAGAGAGGTTAAACATGGAGGAAAGTAAAGGTGAGGAGAAGATAGGTGACCATAAAAGGGAGGGAGGTGCCAGTGCTACTCTCAAAGGCACAATCCATTCTTCTTGTTGAAATGCCTTCTTTTTTTTTTCCTATTTTTTTTATACAGGCTGCAAAGCAGTTTAAAAACTGTGGGAAAAGCTGCTTTTGTTGCTCTGAGCTTTACTTTGACACTGCTGCGAGATGTATAAGTGATTATAAGTGTTTTACCTTGTCAAAAAATTAGGCGTTCAAAGCAGGAGATGAACTTTGCAAATGAGGGACTCCTCTGTACGTAGTGATGGTTCTTAATGGCTTCTATTGGGTGATAAATATTCTTGATAGACTAAGGGGTGTTCTTTGGAGCCATTGCTGCTGTCACGGGGGCTAAAGATGTTGAGGGTCAAGGTTCAGATCATGCATTTATGGACACACTTTGTCTTGCAGAGATTGAAATAATAGCTTTTTATTCTGCCCGTCGTGACTGGAGAGTAGGTTGGCATTTGAATCTTCAAAGGGTCAATATTCTTGGCACAACTAAATCGCCTTTGAAGACAGATAACTAACCCCAGCCTGACACGTGGTCTCGGGCATTTAAAATGTTCCCTTTTTGTTTCTGCCTCACGTTTCAGCGATGACAGCGTGTTAAACTGCGTGGGGCCTGTTTGGCCAGGCCTTGTGCAGCCGCTGTGAAACCAACTTCCTTACCTTCCCCCACCCATCGGACCCAGGTGACACCTCCGGAGCCTCCCGGTTGTACCTCCCGCCCGCGGTGCCCGTTCTCCAGCGCGGTGCCGGAGCTGTAGCCATCTCAGCGCTGCCCGATTGCTCTGGGCTGGTGCAAGGAGAGGCTGACGTGTGATGAGGTGGGGAGGGAAGGGGGAGCAACCGTCAGGAGCTCTGCGCGTGTGACAGAGGCAGCGAGAAAAGGTCTTGGAAGCTTTGAGGGGAGGTTGAACTAAGGGGCAGGGTGGTCTGGTCCTCTCCCAAAGCTAGCGAGACGGCTTCAGGTGAGCGGGGTTCTCCTTGGAGAAACCGGGGCATGAGCAGGCTGAGGTTTCCTTAGGTATGGAGAAAGTTTGTAATCGCTTTCAGCGGCCAAGATGGCAAAATTGAATTGCAGCCCTTTGAATCAGCAGCGGTGAGAACAGGATCTGAGCTGGACTGGAAAAGTCCCTGAAGAGCACCTGATGCTGGAAGCTGTCACCACCACAGCGATCTCCCTGCTACATCATCCCTTAACGGCTTCTGGGCCGGTCCTTGTATCCCAGGATGGACTGTCTGCTCTTCTTTACTGATGCACTCGTTTAATTCTTAACTCACAAGACGTTTGCTTATTTATTTTCATTGTTCCTGATAATAATTCTAACCCATTAGAGGGGAAAATTGTATTCAAAAATGCTGTTTCACACTTTATTTGTTTGATGATTTAGAGCGATAGAAAATAGCACATTTGCTGGCTTTTATAGTCTGATAATTATCCGCATCCATCAAGCCATTCCAGGGGAATAAACAAAACACCAAGAAAATTACACTATTAATGACATCCTTTATGGCAAATGGGAAGGATCTTTCTTTTGTGTTAAGGATAAAAAGAGGATTGTCCTGTTAAACTTGTGTTAACAGAAGCGAGCCACCGCTGCAGGGAGTTGGTTGTCTCCCAGCTTTGGGGCAGATTCCTTCTGGAGCCCGATGTCTGGTAATTGCAGTCAGAGTCAGTTTTGCAGGGTACTGGAGAGCTCGGAACATGACAGGGACACGTACAGAGCAGAAATGCTGGAATTAGGTTTTGTGAATCAAGTTTGGAAGCCGAAAGTCTTTCGGGTGGAACGCTAAGTTCTGGTTTTGTAGCAGAGATACTTAATCCTTTCAGGGACCTTCCCTCGATTCGGTAGGAAGAGTAGAAAAGAAGTAATTGAAAAGGATCAGTATGTTACTGTCAGATTGTTGCCTTTGGGGCAAGATGACATTTGAGTCCTAGAGCCATAACTTTTTTTATCTTGTGGTATTTTTTTTCCCCCCAGTTCTGTAAATGTTGTGTTCCCTGGCAAAGCAGCAAGACGTTATTTGTGCCATCACCCAGCACATTGCCGAGGGGCAGGTTTGCGGGTTAAGCTTGGCCCTTTGTCTTGGTCACCCGCTGCGAGGCTGACCCTTGGAAGTACCCGCTGAAGGAATTCGTCTCTTGGTTTGTTTGCGAGCCCAGTTTCTTGGAAGTTTGATAGATCTTCAAATAATAAATAATAGCAATATTTACACAGACTTTGCTTTTGTTGTGGAACCAGGTTGAGGGAGGGACGGATTCTGCCCTCGAAGCAGTGGCTCAAGGGCAGCGTTTCAGACACCGGTGTGTTTTCTCTTGGCTGTTGCAGATATTTGCTCTGAAGCAGAAGTTGTCTATAAAAAGATGGTTCTTAAAATGGGCCGTTAAAATATTTATGCTGCCACCATCACTTCCCTTCAGTTTAGGTTGTTTGGGGCGATGGAAAATCCTGGCTCCATCTTTGCTGTGATTAAAAGGAAGCGTCTGCTCGAGGCCGGATCAGTTGGTCCTGCTCTGTGCCCAGCTCAGCTCCCCCAGGCAGAGGCAGGTTATGAAACTGCTCCTCTCAACAGGGGTGAAGCACCGGGCAGCTCCTGGGCTGGTAATCTCCACACAGCCCAGCTCGTGCCTCCCGCCACGGGCCAATTGACATAAAAGTGGTACTTTGCCTGTGTTGAGGGGTTTTTTTTCTTCTCTTTCCTTGTCTTTGTGGAATATATCTGGACTGTGAGCTGAATGGGACAGAGAAGGAAAGTAGTTTTACAGGTGGGGTTTTTTTTTTGTTGGGTTTTGTGTTTTGATTTTTTTGTTTGTTTTATTTTGTTGGTTGGTTTGTTTGGATTTTTTAAAAGATTTTTATAGGGTAACCACCCTATAAGACATCTTTTTATAGAGTAACCGCCTGACAAACCCACCTTTTTGGTGTTCTTCTAGGGAGATTTACTACATTTAGGATTTGGGCTGGGGTACTGAAGGAAAATAACCGTACTGTTGGGTGGAATAACAAGAAATTCTCAAGTATTCAAAGTCACGCGTATAGGAAAAGAAATTACTGGCTATGCTTTGCTGTGTCTAATCTTGTCAGTTGTCTCTGGAATTAAAGATGTTTCGCTGCTGATCCGAGCCCCAGATGCTGCTGATCTGAACCCGTGGGTGCCAGGGGGATGGTAACAGCTCGTAGTGGATTACGGCCTTTTGCCCCTTCCCCCTCTCGAGCGTTTCTGTCCCCAAGAAGCGCCCGGCCGTTGTTCACGGGGGAAGCAGGAGGATGGTACCAGGGGGTCGTACGCAAAAGGCAGCCCTGGGTGGATGTTTATATGCTCAATAACAGTACTCCTTTGATTGCAGCAATTTCTAATCTTCCCCTGTCGCCCCCCATTGTTATTCCACCTCGTAATCAATCGTTTGATGTCTAGACGGAGCTCGCTGGCTCAGCCCCTGTGCTCCTTGCAGAAACCTTCTGCTTCTCTTCCTGGTTTGAAACAGCGGCCCAAGTTCAGCCTCTGTTGCCCATCTTTACGTGAATCAGTCCGATTTGTGAGCGCAGCTTCCAGCAGAGTTGAACCGATTTTTTTAATGCTCTTCTGCAGTTCATGCTTTGAATCCCTAAGGATCGATGTCTAGGGGTGCAGAGGCTCAGCTTCCTAAAAGACTGGCCCAAACAAAAAGTTAATTTCTACAATGGGAGTTGGCTGTTCCCAAGAGGCTGTTCTGTGGTAGGGTATTCTCACTGGTGTATTGTTACCTATAGTTCTTTCTTTATACGCTGGAAATTCCTCCTCTCTTGCTGGTCTCTATCCAAGCAAGTCCTTTTTCTTTGTCTCTCCATGGACCCTTCTCCAAAGCTCCGCTTGGCTTTTTGCAGTCTGCAGTTTCAGATAACACAATAACCATGTTCCAATGTATTAAACTTTTAACGTCCTCAAGATTCAATTAATCTTATCTTTACAACTCCCAATTACAGGCACTAATTAAGTGAAGGTTGCATTGTAGACTGGGGATATTACATTAATCATCGGCAGCCTTGTAGCCATAAATTAGTTCTTTCCCAATCCTTCAGCGTTTTTCCCAGAAGGAATGGAATGTCTCATTTCCCTGTTTTAAGGGACATTAATCCCACAAAGGAGCTTTGGATCGGGATTAGTTTTATCACATTTATGTAAGTGATGAATGGTCTTTGTAAAAGGAAAGCTACTAGCTTTGTCCCAGAGAGATGAAATTGAATTGTTTGATAATTGTGCAATTTCAGGCACTGTCAGACTTTGGTCAGAGGATGTTGGGAGTCCATTGCTGTATTTATTATTTTACAAGGTTAGGTGCTAGGTAGTGTTTCCTTTAGATTTTGTGGGGGTGTTTCTTTAAGCCATCAGTGGAAATCGGCTTAACGCCTAAATCTTGAAGCATCCTACGTATGATTTCTGCCCTTTGTTATCCTTTCTAACCTGCCAGACCACACTAAGGAAATCTCGGGTTTGTACCAAGGCAACATGGGCTGTGACTTCTATCTGTTTCTCCTTACGTTGTAGATAAAGTTTAGGCTTGAAAATTGAGAAGCTGAGCGATGGGACTGGCTGAACGTCTGCTAAAATCAGGTGTATTTGGGAGATCCTATCATAAGCAGAACGATACTCTTTATTGTCGAGATCGTGCGCTTGCCCGCTACAGTATCCTGGTTTCAGCTTGTTGTAATGGGACCTGATGGCTTTGACATCTTTATTGGAAATAATCAGAAGAAGGCACTTTTTCTTGTTCACACCGAACAAAACGGAGCCACGGTTGACTTGGTGCGGGACGTAACCAAGAGTTGCCCAGATTCCAGTGGCGTTACGGTGTGTGTCGTTACGTGAAACACGTCAAAGTGTATCTTGGTGTGTTCACATCTCTTGTTGTAAGCTGAACGTGTAAACTCTCAGCCATCTGATTTTCACCTCTGTGACTGTTGAGGTTCAGCCGTAGGACTCCGTTGCTGCTGATCACCGGAGAACGTCGCGCTTGGGCTCGTCCCTGACTTTAGGCAGCTGATTTCTTCAGCCACTCCGAATAATATTTACTTTTGAAGAAGATGAAAAATATTTACAGGGGGTTTTCTTCGCAAAAAAGTTTCTCTTGATTTGCTGTGGATACAGCCACGCACACAGACCCTCCTCCACACCTTTGCAGCCCATCCGAAATTTCTTGTGTGTTAATCTTGAGCACAGCCTCACGGTTTTATTTTGCAGTTACCTTTCCAGCACAAAACCTGCCTGCAGTTCCCTACGCTGAGTTATTTCTGGGTTTGTTTTTCCGGTGCTGTATCATCACTTCGTCTTCTCCGTTTTCCTTCTACCTTGTGAAGTTGCGTGATACTGCTGAAAAACATTGCAGGAAAATAACACCCGTCATATAACGTGTCAAAGGACTTGATATTAAAGCACTGGCTTTCCTCCATGTATGATGTGTTACCGATACCTTCCAGACCTAGAACGTTTTGGTTGTATCTCCAGACGTTAATTGCAAGTGTGCTGTGCTAAAAGTTATTGCCACGCTTGTTTCTTAACCTTCTTTTTCTACCAGTGTTTTTACATTAAAAAGTGATTTGTGTGGGTTTGGTTTTTTTAATCTTTCTGTGTTCCCTTTCTCCTAGGTATGCCATACCTCCAGAACACGGCAAGAGGTTGGAACGCCTGGCGAAAGGTCAGCATTGCTCCCTCCTTCCTCTGCTTGGACAAACACTTGGGTTTGCTCTCAGTGAAAACTGAAGCGTTCCCAGGGAGAATCCTACCCTTGATTTTTTAAATGGATGCATCAGAGAATCCCAGACTGGTTTGGGTTGGAAGGGACCTTTCAAGGTCGTCTGGTCCAACCCCCTGCAGGGAGCAGGGCCATCTGCACCCAGAGCAGGGTGCTCAGAGCCCCGGCCA
>WTSP01027865.1:76366-117823 GCA_025331215.1 Actenoides lindsayi | reverse complement strand
GAGCCTGGCCCCTTCTCCTTGCCCCCCACCCTGCAGATACCTGTAAACATTGATCAGATCCCCTCTCAGGCTTCTCTGCTCCAGGCTAAACAGCCCCAGGGCTCTCAGCCTTTCCTCACTAGAGAGATATTCCAGTCCCTTCAGCATCTTCGTAGCTCTCCTCTGCCTACCCTCCAGTCTTGAGAGATTTAACCTGTGATTTTTATTTTTGTTTTTTATAGGTCTTTGTTTTCAAGCTGCTACGTCAACTGATCTGTGGGTTCTCTCTTCCTTTTGGTTTTGTCTTTCAGATCACCCAGGAAGCTGGCGAGTTCATGATCACCTTCCCCTATGGGTACCACGCTGGCTTCAATCACGGCTTCAACTGTGCCGAGTCCACCAACTTTGCCACTTTGCGATGGATTGACTATGGAAAAATGGCAACCCAGGTAGGTGTCTGCTGAGGGGAAAGGTTGTTCAAAGCCACTAGCCCATGAAATACAAACGAACGAGAGTGGGAGACCCACCCTGAAAAAGGAAGTGGAAAATGCCATTTTTTTGACACCATGCTCTTTTCTTGCACCCTGTTGCTGCTTTATGCCTCTTGCTAATTCATATTGTTTTGAGGGCCTAATAATGACTTTCTCAAATGCCAGATGTTACATACACCTTGTGAAGACATTGTCTGGGGACTAGTAAGTTAGGATTAGTTTTCTGATGCATCTAAACTGCATTTCACAGTGAATAAGGTGACTGATGTAACCGAATACAATTCATTAGGTATACGCTGAAGGGGAAGAAATAAGCTGGAAATACTTTTAAGCTTTAATAAGACTATGGTAATAACCTTCTGAAAGGATCTGAATTTCTCTAGTCTATGCACTCAGTTAAGTTTGAAGAGGAGAGTCATGCTGAAAGGACTTTGAGTAGCTATTCCTCATTAGGGCAAATTTCTGGTACGTTTTGTTACTTTTAACAGCTCTGAAGTCAGTGGTGGTTTTCACGACAGGGCACACACGGCTTTCTCTTGCTTTTTAGTGGGAAGTATGACTGACCAGCATAACAGATTCAGCCAGAGCTGTGAATTTTAAAATTGGGGATCCGTTCCACACAGTCTTTGGGGAAAGAATAAATGATAAAAGAGGGGGTAGCATTGGAAAATTGCCTTTGCAGAAGGGCAGATTTAGTTTTCACTGTAATAACTCTTTCACTTATTTTTCTTCTATGGACTCAGCTTGACTCTCTAACTTTTGTAATTCATCCTAATGCTTTCTTCTGGACAAAACCTGGCAGAAAAAGACCTGGGGGTGCTGGTGGACAGCCAGCTGAACATGAGCCAGCAGTTTGCCCAGGTGGCCAAGAAGGCCAACGGCATCCTGGCCTGGGTCAGAAACAGTGTGGCCAGCAAGAGCAGGGAAGTGATTGTGCCTCTGGACTCAGCACTGTTGAGGCCAGACCTTGAGTGTTGTGTTCAGTTTTGGGCACTGCAGTATGAGAAAGACACTGAGGTGCTGGAGCAGGTCCAGTAGAAGGAGAATGAAGCTGGGAAGGGGTCTGGAGAGCATGTCTTATGAGGAGTGGCTGAGGGACCTGGGGCTGTTCAGTCTGGAGAAGGGGAGGCTCAGGAGAGACCTTATTGGTCTCTACAAGTACCCGAAAGGAGGTTGTATGAGATGGGTGTTGATCTCTTCTCCCAAGTAAGTAGTGAAAGGACGAGAGGAAATGGACTTGAGTTACTCCAGGGAAGGTTTATATTGGACGGTAGGAAAAGTTTCTGTGCTGAGAGAGTGGTGAGGCATGGGAACAGTCTGCCCAGGGAGGGGATGAAGTCACCATCTCTGGAGGTGTTTCAGGACATGGTTTAGTGGTTATGAGGATGTTGGGTGGGCAGCTGGGCTTGGTGATCTTGGAGGTCTTTTCCAACCTTAATGATTCTGTGAAGCCCACTCAGTTCAGAACGTTCTGCACGTCCAGTTGTGTCTCGGTCTGTGGAACAATGTAGTGATGTCCAGGTTTCCCATACAAAGGTTGATGTTCTGAGAGTAGCAAAAGGTAGATGATGAGTGAATGGTGTCATTCTCCTTACAGCCATGGGATCCTGGGATCCTTGACAGCCCCCTTTTCAACCCTCCACCTTTTTGCTGTAATTGGACCATTTTTGAGCTAAGCTGAAACTTTCTGCACGGAATTATGTTTGGTAGCGATCAGCTTTGTGTGTTAATCAGCCCTAGTGGCTGCCCTGTGACTAATGTGAGTCACACTTTTTTTGCTTCTGGAGGCAAGGGCTGTTTCTGGCACCAGAGGCTTCAAGGGATCTTGTAGAATCATCCACCCCCCTACTGTTTCTTGCTATTTTTTTCTTCTTAATAAGTGAACATTATTAACCCAACTAGAAAAGGAAGATGGTTGTCACCCCACGGGACCTTTTTTCCAGCTTTTCCCCCTCTCTGGTGTTCCATCTCCTCCCTCAGCAGCTGCAGGCAGTCTCTGACTATCCAATGGCACGATAATCGATATCTGAGAAGCTCATCCCATGGGAAGCGAGCTCAGCTGGTCAGGTTTCTGAAAGGTGAAGTGTCTGTCTTGTTTATTTTTTTCAGTAATGTTCAGCCTATAGTTTCAAGGACTCTGCTGTTAGCCCGCGAATCTGGCATTCGAGCGCTCTCCTCTTCCAAAATAAACAGATTTTATTCTTTCATTTCTGAAACTCCAGGGGTGTAAAAGCATCTTCTGTTCGGGGCACTGGGGGCTGTGCCACGAAATATAAAAAATGAAATATGCTGTGAAATATAAAACGCACGAACTCGCTGTGCTAGGGGGGTAACACCTCTCAGTTGCCAGCAGTGGCAGCTGAAACGATTCTCTCAGCAGAGAAATCCTGGTGCTGAAAAGTCAGGTATTTGTCCTGTGCGTCCCCCGCCACTGTTGAAGCAGTGAGCCCTATGCTGACGTTCGTAAGCTCTCCGTGTCCCACCGAGGCCGTAGACCAGACCCAGTGGCCATAATCCAGGCTGGAGTCATGTTATTTGACTTTGTTCTGGAGTTAAAGGGATGGGAAGAAGAACCTAGAACTGTAAGAGGCCTCAAATCGTCGGGAAGCGTCTCAAACTCCAAAGCAGCCAAGCAAACTTAATCTGAAATTTGAAAAATCGCTTTGTTTGCTGTGACCTTGTGTGGCAGGTTTATCTGTAGCAAATGGTCGTGGTGTTACACCCCAGAAAGGGGGGTTTATCATGGAAATTCTGACAGACCCTTAACTACGGCAGTGCCAGCAGGCACTGCTCTAATATTAAAAGCAATTTTGGGTTCAGCCATGTGTTCACAAACAAGTGACATTTGGGAAGTGCGGTTTCAGATTGAGCCTCCATGCTTACATTGTTAAGCAGCATAGCGTGAAATTACTGAACAAGCAGCACAGAGAGCTCTGAGCAAATCTAGGGAGAGAAAGTTGAAGTGTGGAAGGAGACGCCCAATTTATTTCCATTGCTCTCAGTGACACTTGTCTGCTCAGAGATTTCCTTTCAATATCGCCGAACCCGCGCGCCGCAGACGCGCTCATTAACCCTTTGATACCTTCCTCCCAGGTTCTGGATGAGGTGGGAATGCTGTTACACTGCGAGGGCAGAAGGGTTGTTTAAATCTCGTTGGAAGTTAAACAGAGACTTAATGAAATAGCAGCTGACTGTGTGAGCTGGAGCGGCTGGCATGTTTGTGGAGAGAGAAGTTGTGGAGAGACATCCCGGAGTGTGTGAGTTTTGGTTAACTACAGCAGGTTTACTACATGTAAAAAATGGCTGTATTGATTTCTGCGTTTTCAGGCACAATTGGATTATCCTCACCCACTTCCGAGCGGCGCCTTGGTTTTCTTTCTTGTCATATAGACCTTTGTAAAGTTCTTGGAAGCTCTTGCCTGGGTGGCACTCTGCAGGTACATGATGTGAGAGTGACAGAGCCTGGCCCAGGCTGCCCAGAGAGGCTGTGGAGTCTCCTGCTCTGGAGACTTTCCAGACCCCCCGGCTCTGTTCCTGTGTGGGCTGCCCTGGGTGACCCTGGGGTTGGACTCGATGAGCTCCAGAGGTCCCTCCCAACCCCAACATTCTGTGATTCTGTGCTCTTACTGCACTGAAACCCACTGTCCAGAAAGTGACTCTTCTCCTTTCCTCCAGTTAGCAATAGAGCTGTCTTGTCCTACCAGCACTCGTGAGATTGGTGACAAGGTAAGGTTCAAAACGAGCCAGTTGTAATGTTCTCCTGGACATTATCCTGGGGATGGAGTTTGGATTCTGCTCTGCTGAGAGCAATAGATGTCGATGGCGGAGTGGAAGAGAGCGCTCACTTCGGAGGGTAATGGCTCACCTCGGAGAAGCATCGACAGAGCCGTGCTAATTGCCTGCCAGATGGATGCAACATTCTGCTAACCACAGCAGAACCTGCCTCGGCTGTAAAAAATACATAATAACCACAGTAGAGTTTAAAAATCAGCTTCTTAGGCACCGGTTCTGCTCTAATTATAGAACAAGCATCAGCAGTAGCAAAAAACCCAAACCAAACCCAAAAGCAATGGGTGCAGATTTGTGTAGGAAACTACTTGTGGATCAATATGCTCGTGTCGGTGTGAACTCGTAGCCAGGATGCTTGGGCTGAACAGATGACTCGGGCTTGACGAGGCTCTGAGCGGCTTGATCTAGTTGAGGATGGCCCTGCTCACTGCAGGGGGGTTGGACTAGATGACCTTTGGAGGGCCCTTCCAACCCAAGGCTTGCTATGATTCTTTTGTATGGTTAAAAATGAAGTGGAAATTGGTTTGGTGAACAGCCAAGTGAATAAACCGTGTGGTTTAGTCCAAAGCTTTCTGAGAACCTAGTGAGAGGTTTTGGAGTCTCGTTCAGAACTGCTTAGGAGAAGCTGGTGTGAAGGAGCTGGAAGGGTCTGTGTAGAATGGCAACGAGGGTGTGATCCTGGGTTTCAGATCTTCAAGTGGAAGTTGTAACCATTGCTGACACGTAGCCTCAGTTTACTGTAAGAGCATATTGACCAAAATATCTTTATTAACCAACGAAGGGCCAACACAGAGAGAGAAATTCATCTGTATCAGATGTATCTGCTTAACGTGTCCCAGGCTCAGGCGGGCATCGAGAGCTGATGGCTTTAGGCACGTGGCTTATCACAAACGTGCAGCAGAATTCTCTGCGTTCTCTCTTCAGGTTCCCCCAGTCTTGTTTCGGCTTTTTCGTGCTTGCCTCCGAGGTCTGATTTGCTGATCCATCTAATAAATGCTCCTCTAGCCTCAGTGCCGAGCGCTGGTATGTGACAGACAAAATTCATGTCAGCTCTCCTGATGTCTGCACATCCCCAGGAGTGATTGCTCTCTCTTCTTAGCAAATGTCACTCTCCTTAGATTCGGAGGAAGGATACAACATTCCCCTTCCCTTCATCTCCTTAATTATATGGTGGTGTACCACTGGGAGATAGATGTCTTGCCTACAGCTGGACATTGTGCCCAGAAGTATCAGAATTAACAGCTCTTTAACTGTTATCCCATTTATTGTCAATGGAAATGTCTCCATCTGTCCTCGAGGAACCTTGTGTCGCAGCTGACTTCTTTCCAGTCAAGGTGACTTTGAGGCCAACCACAGCTTGCCCATTCCACCTCATCTGCGTGAGGAGCTGCGGTTGAACAGCACATCTGGCAGTTACTTGGCTGGGGGTGGGAGGGGGGCCTCCAGTTCATCTTGGGGCTCCCACAGATAATCCTGGTGTGCTGTCACCGGGTCTTTCCAAGTACGTGATGGGAATTGAGTTCAGCATCCTTTGCAGATGAAGCCCCGGCAGGGAATGCTCTCTTGAAGATGCAGTCCTATTTGACTAACATGAGTACCAATCTGCCACGGTGTGCAAAGTCAAAAGGGATCTGGAAGAAATCAGTTAAAAGGGTTGGGTTTGTTGTTTGGTTTTGTTTTTTTTTTTTGTAGCATTGGAGATACTGGCAGAGTATTTCAGGAGTCGGCTGTAATCTGAATGTTCCGTAACGTTACTGGTGTAACGATGCACTTGGGAAGGGGTGGGTTTATTTGCATATGCTATAGTTAATGTTTGCCTGCATAGGCAGAGCCTAGAAAATTAGGGAGAAATATTTTCCTTATTATTTTCCAACTCCTCTGTAGCTGAATTTCTTCCGTTGTTTGTCTTCCATTAACTCTTTGGTTTTGGGTTTTGTGGTTGGTTTTTTTTTCCTCTGGTTGTTGAATGGAAGGCAGAGAATCGTTTTCATTCCTTACCATCCCTTGTATATTTTTTTACCTTTTTGTTTTGCTCCATGAGCCTGCAGTTCCTTTCTGCATTCCTGTTTTGATTTGCTTTGTTTCTGAAAGCTCTTGGACTGGCAGAGGCTCTTACTAGCTGTGCACTGGACTAAACAACCCTTTTAAAGCCCAGTGTTTCAGTAAAGTGTCCTTCCTGCAGTCGAGGTGGCTTGTTAAGTCTCCGGGTATTGAGAAAGATGCTTTCAGAGTGAACATTTACTAAACTCAAGTGTCCCTCATGGGCTGGCTTTGCTATTTCTTTTGCAAACTGGACTGGAAATAAGTGGCTGGGAGGAGAACAATTCCTTCCACTTTCTTTTATATTAACAGCAGAGACTCCTGGATGATAACGTCTGCATTACTATCAGTTGACATTTTCATACCTTCATTTTATCTCCTGTTTACTCCAGAGATAGCGCTGGAATTATCTATCTCAATATAAAACGGGGTCAGGTTGTCCTTCCTTCCTTCCCAAATCCTACATTTTATGGTCTGAAATAAGTAGCCTTCATCTCACCCTACCCAGTATTTCCCTTTGTTCTGGTGCCGTTCCCTCCTGCTCTGCTGCTTAGTCCTTTGGGGAGAGGGGGGAAGACAAGTAATCTCTGCTGATACATAAGAAGCATCTTCAGGAGAGGTGCCTTTTGGAGCTCAGACTGGGGCCTTTGACGCAGCTTTTTGCTTCTGAACCCTTTTCTCACATATTTGGTGTGGTTTGTTTTGTTTGTTTGGGGTTCTTTTGTTTGTGGGGTTTTTTTTTAAATAATATCAGGATAACAAATCTCAAATTTACATTTGGAGTATTTGTGATGTGAAGTTGTCTAGCATATAATTCTCCTTGTAAAATGGAAGCTTCCTTCTTGTTCAGAAATTAATAGGTTTTATCCTAAAAGACGTCCTTATTTTCCAAACTTCCTGAGGTTTTTGCAGAAACTGTTTGGTAGCATTGTAAAATTGGCCTCTGAAAGAAGGGAAATGAGAATTGCATTTTTGCATTACTTTGTGTTTATGCCTTAACTGACTCTAATTAGACTTTTTAAGCTGGGAATACATTAAAAGAATAATTATGGAATAGTGTTTCCATAGTTTATTTTTGCCAGTTACATTCAAGATTGCTCTTACACAAAATCTTCCACCTTTTTGTTTGGTTTTTTCCTTGGTTTGTTTGTTTTGTTTTTAACTGTTGTATTGATTTTCTTTTATTATTCGTAAACATCCCTAATACCTTCCTCTTCACAAAGCACTGATCCTCTGAGATAAACGGGAGTTTTTAGAATGTTTTCCATGCTGAGGTGGGAAGGAGACAGTTACTTGTCTGAAACTGGCTTGGAGCTTTGTTTTATCAGCTCTTTTCTGAGATCCTCTTCTAGGGAGTGATTGGGAGGTTGATTGTCATCGTTTTTGTTACACTGATGTCAGCAGAAAAAAAAATACCCAAACCAAACCCTGGAGGTTGCCAGGATTTCAGTCCTCGGGTTGCCCAGCTGCTGCTGGACCTGTGTGGATCCGAGCAGGTACCCAGCCTGTCCCTTCTGGGTGTCCTGCCCTTGAGAAGGGCCATCTGAGAGACTAATTTTAAATCCCAAATGTGACTATAAACCATTCGGGACTTGATTCTCATCAAATGGGACATTTCCACCCCGGGGCAGGCAGGGATGACTTCAGGCAGCTTGCCTCTCTCTGCCCAGTGTTTGGTGTAACCCTTACAGCACTCGACTGGGGAAGGATCCGGTTTTAAAGAGTTTTATAATTGATTTTGAACAGACCAAGCCTATTTATTCTGCTCAGCCTAATTTAGCTTAATTACCACAAGGTATAAAGGATGGTCTTGACTTTTGGAAGGCTGCTTAGTAATGACTTTGCCAGCTCAGGGTGACTCTCCGAGGGCCTGCCATGGATGCTGCTGGATCTCTCTGGGCTGGGAAGGTGCCCTGGTCCCATGGAGTCCTGCTGTAGCTGGCTTGACACGGTCTCCCATTGCCTCTCTGCCTCGCTAGCGCCGTGATTTATGGCAGGGAGGCTGTGGGGTGCTTTGTGGCCACAGTAAATGGTGACGTGAAGAATGTGCTCCCTGCAGCTTATCCGTTCAGCTTCTCTGTCACACGGGAGTCCCTGGCGAAGCCCACCAGCCCCGGTCGTTCGGTGTCTGAGCGGAGGCGCGTGGGTCAGCCGGTGCCAGCAAAAACCCCTTGTAAAAGCCTCCTTAGCATCGTGCTTTCCTCTGCAGCTGGTCTTGCTCCGTTGGAATGGCTTCAGGGGGGACACCTGGGGACAGGGATGTGAAGGAGGAAGAGCAGGCTCACCTTCCACTTCAGGTTAAATAACTAAACAGTGTGTTCTGTTCAAGAGCTGCGGAAGTGGTGATGTTGGAACTCTGAAGGGCAGTGCAGAGGTGGGAAGGAGCTGTGACTTGACACTGCACTTTCTCCTTGGGTACCTTCCCTTTCTGATGTCCTCCACAGAAATTCCTTCACTGTAGGCAGCGTTTTTTCTTTACCCTTCTGCCTCTTGGCTTTCTGCATGACAAACACTTTAAAAATAAAGCCCACTTTTGATTATAGTGCAGTGAGAGTAGATTGCTTATGAGCAGCCTCTAATTTCTCTAACTCCATTTTGCTTTATTTTTTGTCTTTCCCCGTAGCTGTGCTTCTCGTTGTCTTCCACCTTGGTTCTCTAGAGCCCGTCAGCAGGTTCAGGGTTTCCATGGGGTGTTTCTTAGCTGGATGCTTCCTAAGCTCAGCCATCAGGATTCGGATCTTGCTTCTGCTCTGGCCTCACCAGACTCTTAACTGCTTTGGAAATAGGTGCACGGGAGTCTGGGTTCTGGCAGGGAAGAGGCAGAAGCATTTCATTTGGTGTGTGGTTTGCAGAGGGGTCTCGCTTGCTGTTTCCTTTTTGGATTGATCAGCAGCCTTTTGCCTCCTTTATTTACCCATCGCCCCTCCCTTCATCCCCAGCTGCAGTTGTAAAAAACTATATTTCAGCTCACATCCCGTGGAAAAACGTTCCTGAAGAGCACTCGTTATTACCAGGGGAAAGAATTTGATAGTGCAGCAAATCTCGGGCCGTCACTGTCGATACCGACGCTCCACGTTCCCCCAGACATCGTTATCCGTGTTCCTACCGACTGCTGCCTCTAGCTCTCGGGTGCCCTACGCGGGGTACAAAATGGAGGCGTTCAGTGGGTGATCCGCGGGTTTCCCGGCGCGCAGCGCGGCCCTCGCCTTGCTTTGTGAAAGCGACGGATAAGGAGCGGGCGATCAGACGGGAGGGTGAAAGGATGGCTTCAGTCACGTAGCAGGAATTGGCTGGCACTGCGGAGCCGCAGCTCCTCGCCGAGCCCCGGCGCGTCCCGCTCGCTGTCTGAGCGCAGGGCGCTGCCCCGCGAGCGCCGAGACGCGTTCTGCCGACCCAGGGCTGGCTGGGCAGCCTCCTCTCCCCGACTGCCCGTCTTACCCTGCCCAAGAGATAACCCTTGAGATAACCCCGGAGCGGTGCTGGCTGTAGACTGCACCCTAACCGCTGGAGAAAAGTCTTATTTCCTTTATCCCTTCCCCTGGCATGAGTCTGTCAAAAGAGAATGGAAGCGGTGCTTGAGCGAGTCCCCTTCTTGTAGCGCTGCCGAGAGCGCGCGGGTTTCTTCTGTGTTCTTTCAGCCTGTTCTGAGACCGCAGAACGACAGAATGGTGGGGGTTGGAAGGGCCCTCGAAAGCTGCTCGAGTCCAACCCCCCTGCCAGAGCAGGGTCACCCAGGAGACGTAGAACTCAGGAGCCCACTGAGGTGAGACTTCCCCCTGCCCCTCTGCCCTGGCTGTGCTTGTCTTGCAGGGGTGAGGACCGTCTCTGAGATGGGTTCGGGAGTAGTTGGCATCCCTACAAGTGGGGTCTGCAGAACAGTAGAAGATAAAAGACAGTCCTGGCAGAGGTTGCAAAATAGCTTTCTCAAAAGAAAAGAAAAAGGAAAGAAAAAGAAAGAGAGAGAAATCTCCGTGTGACACATCAGCAGCATCCTGCTGCCACTTGGGATGGGTTTTTATTTTATTTGCCTAAATTGACGCACATCACATAGCATTTTATATTCTATCTTAAGCCAGAATCCTCTTACTCCCCGAACGGAGCAGAGCGGGGTAAACCTGACACCACTTTACCCAACTCTCTTATCCACTAAAAGCCGCGTGGAACGTTCCGGAAGCGAGTTAAGGAAGCGCGCGAGGAGGAAGCGTGCCCTGCGGCCGGGGACCGGGGGGAGTCCTCGGGAAGCGTTGCCTAATTGTTTTGTTTATGAACCTCTGCAGAGGATTTCCAGTGGGTTTCCTAATGAACTGGTTTGTTGTTGAGACTTATGGCGATGCTGGTAATTACACTAGAAACAGGGGGTCAAGGCTCATCTTCTTTCCCACAAGCTTTAAACTACCAACCATTAAACACACAAACTACTCATTTTAGGTTGTTTTTAGGTTTTTTTTCCTCCTTCTTCTCAAAGTTTAACTCCTCGTTTGCCCCTTGAATAGCTGCCCCTCATCTCTCGGGCACGTCCTTGGAATTTCTGTGCCTTTGTCGCTTCAGAAACCATGGCAGTCCGAGAGCGTTGGTGTCCGGGGGCCGAGCGGAAGGGGAGTGAAGCTGGAGCCCCAGAGTGGTTTATCCCGTCCCGCCGAACGAGTGTTAACGAGATCTCGAGTAACGTGCCTGCAATACGAGAACACATTGGATCGTTGTTGGAGAGCGTTGTGCTGGAAGGACGTTGCGTTCCTCCCAAAAGCCAAAGCTCCTTAAACCTTGTCCTGGGCATGTGTGGGGAGAAGCTTGGGAGCGTCGTCCGCGTTGGCGGTACGCGTTCTGTCACAAACAGCAAGGGTTCCAGAGCTGCCTTCCCAGCCTCCCCGTCCTTCATCCCCGGTAACTTGCTTTTAGGCTTCATTGTTATGAAAAAACAGCCACAAAAGCTTTTGGTCTGGCGTTGAATGGTGGCATAATAGCTGAAAAAACCTTCAGCTTTGGGGGTGTTGGGTTTTCCTCTATTTCAATTTCCATTAAGGTGAAGTGGGAGGGTAGCGGAGTCGTAAATAACCGTGCGGTCCGGGTCCTACCTACCTGGGAGGGGTTTTTAGACGAGAACCAGAGGTGCCCATTTAAATATATCACTTAGGTGCCTATGGCTGCTGAAGGAGGAAGGGTTATTTTACCTTGGCTTTTTCTACGTTATGGAACAGAGGGTTCAGTTTGGTGTTAATAGCTGGGAAGTGAGGGAAATATCCTGACAGAAATGCCGCTGGAGATTGAGGTTGAACGAGGCTGCATTTTTCCATCTATCCTTTGATTTTATGACTTCAAGGAGACAGTCTTTTTATTTGACTGCTATTTTATGTAGACTTATTAGTGGTTTTATTTTAAATAAAATATTGCCAATAAGATAACGGTTCCGCGTTCGGCAGCCACAGATTCCCCGCTATCGGTCTTTGGGTTTTATAATTCATGAGACAGGGTTGCTGGTGTGGTCAGGTGTTTTACCACAGTCTTCTGCTTGGAGGAGCAGATAATAAATAAAACAATAACTGGAGGAAGACCGTTGGTTTTCTGCGTTTGGAGTCTTTTTGCGTGTACTTGGATTGCAGTTTGCCTTTTGCTTGTTCCTGTCCGGTGTGGTTGACAAAGTCCTTAGCTGCTGAAAAAGGAGAGGTGGAGATAGGAAAAGCCTCCAGAAAAGGGGACAAGCTAAGTTCCTGAAGATTTGGTGAATGTTGAAACCCCCCCTAGACTGGTTTCTCTTCTGGGTCTCCGATCCCCTGTAACCAAAGGCAAAGAGCTATAACCCGAAGACTGTTTTGATTTTCATCTTGGGTTTTTTCCACTGCATTTTTAGGCCTTGCAGTCGGTCCTTGGAGATCCCGGTTATGAATATTCTGTTGTTTATTCTGTCGTTTGATCTGTCTCTGGCAGCCTTGATGTTCCCGAGCAGTTTGGTGTGGTGGGCTGGCTACCAAAAAGAGAACGACCGTGGAGAGATGGGAAGATACTTGATCAGATCTCGGAGTTCCTTCCATTCCTCTCTCACCTTTGTCACGTCCCTTTGAGATGACGGGTGCACCCTTCACGTTGCTCTGTGCTTGGGGTGACCGTATCGCTCTGAAATCTTTCACACATCTGCTGGTGCCTAGAAGTTCTGTGAATACCTGAACCTGGGCTTTGCGGTTCAGTTTTGGCTCCCATGAGGGAAATCAGTTTCCTGTCTCTGCTTAGTGGTGGTGTTTAAGTGCAGCCGTGTTCATTTTTAACTGAATTTTATTTTTTTCTATAAAGTTTCATGGTAATGGAACAGGAAAGTGCTAGAATTTGAGGTGGGAAAATGGAATGTGGAAGATGCTCTGCAGAAACTGGGATAGGGAGAGACAGAGGTGGGGGTGTAGGGCATCATATCTGTTAGAAAATACACATTTATGACCATGATTCCATACTTTGAAAGAAATAGAACTCCATGTATGGAAGGGGAGGCAATCCATGGAAACAGAGATCATTGACAGGGGAACATGAGCTTGCTGTTTTTATCCTGCTCTAACGGACTAGAGCAGGTAATTAACTGCCAAGGAAACTTCTTGCCCTTCTCTACCCACAGCCTCCTCCTCTGATCTCCCCCCCCTCACCCACCCACACCCATTCCCTTTTGCAGTGGTGCTGGAAGCATCTGCTGTACTGAACAGGATCTCACTGTTGGGTCTGAGGGAAGGGTGTGGGGCAAATACCCCGACCATTATGGGAGTGGGAATGAGCCACAGCTCCAGCAGCTGAGGAAATATAACTGTGCGGGCCGGAAGAAGCCCCAGAGGAAAGCGGCTTCGTAAATTATTCATGCTTGCTAGTGTGAAAGCAATAAAATTAAATTAAAATTGAAATATAAACATACATCATGTTAGATTTGTGTAAAGAGAGGAACTGGGCTCCCGCAGGCGCCTGGTGTTGCGGCACGCTGGAGATTGCAGCCCACGGTGCCATTTCTCTGAATGGCATCCAGAGAGCTCAGGATGGTGGTTTCCTGGTAATCTCTGTAAACTTTCCCTTCCTGGGAGGCTCTTAAGCTGGCAGTGGTTGGAGGCTGTACTGCAGACCTTCAGACCCCTGCGACTCGCCATTCGCTCCGCTCCGTTTGCGGGACTTGACGTAGGTGTGCTGCAGAGTGGTGGTTCCAGGTTAGGGTCAGCAAATGGACTTGTTCCCCCTTTTTAAGCCATTTTTCATACTCGGTAAAGGCAGAGGAGGTCAGTCTCTGTAGCTCATTGATGCTGTGTGCTGTGGGGTGCTGTTCCGTGACCCTCTCGTCTGTGTTTCTCTGCGTAGCAGCTCACAGGTACCGTTAAAATCTCTTAAGGAAAAATGATTGAAAAATCTGCTCAATACAAATCCCTTAAGCCACTATTGATGGAGGTGCTGGGGAGAAGCTTCTGCCTGGGCAGGAATTTGAAGCATGGGTACCATCTGTGTTCCTGCTGTTCTTGGGCCAAATTGCATTTCCAGCTTTTCTGTCCCACACTATTTTTCATTAAATGAATTGAGTTTTCCTGAAAGTGCCTGTCCATAACACTCCTTCCCACTCAGCACGCTCAGGTTATTACTGTTCTCCAAGTCGGAGCAGCAGAAGGTAACCAGCAGTCTGCAAAATGAAAACCAGGCGTGGGGAGGGAAGCAGGATAGCTGATAACTGTACAGAAAGACTTTTTTCTCTCTCTCTCAGTGGCTCCTTAGCTGTCGTCATAAATCTTTTAATAATGGAAGTGAAGAATGAAAGAAGAAGGGGGAGAAGGAAGTTTAATTTCATGCCTTTCTGCTAAGAGAAAGGATAGAATAGTTTTGAAAGGATGTGGAGGAAGCTTGGGGAAAAAAGGAGTCCTGCAAAGTGTCTCTAATTACCTCACCTTGAACTTGAAAATCCATTTAGCACAAGCGTGTCCCAAGCAAAGCTTCGCACCTCAGAGCAGAACTAAAAGGGGCTCAGCTTTTCACTTCCAACAGCAAAGCTGTAGCTGCAGCCCCTGTGAGGCAAGTGGGTATTGGTGTGTTCTGCATCCTTTTCAATCCCCCAGCTTCTTCAGTCAAAAGTTTCTGGAGACTGGGTGCTCGTTCAGTCTGGGATCCCTTTGTTAGGCTGGCTCTGTCAGCTCTGCTTTGGCAGAGCAAACGGATATCCGAGCAAACACGTCCCTCACCCGTCCCTGTGTAGGCTCACACAGTGACAAGGCTGTCATTCCAGAGGTTAATTTTAAAGAACATACACGAGTTGAAATGAATAATGCACGTTTGCTTTGACGTAGGCATATGTGGCTTGGATGCAGGATGCTGTTGTTGTTGTAGCCTGGTTTATTTCCCATGAAGTCTTGAGGGGTTTATGTGCAGTGTCACGATGCGTCATTCTGAGGCTTAACTGCCTTGCTCACGGGGTTACTGCTTTGGTCATTTAAGACTTTTTTTTCACTTAGAAAATAGTATTAATCATCTCTTTGCAGCCTGTGAAACTCCTGAAGAGAGTGGCTAACAGAGGGAACGTAGGTTTGAGATCAGACTCAGACCTGGTCTACAACAGCCAAAGCTATGGCTGTCTACCGGCTGTAAGACAGGAGATGAGTAGTATATGGCTATCAGTCACCAGAGAGTTTTAGTTTGGCTGCTGGGCTTAGAGGGAGAGGAAGACTCTTGGGAAGAGCCTTTTCAACAGCCCTCAGAGAGTGGGGCAGCTTGAGCTGTCCCTGGGCTTGCCCAGAGCTGGAGTAGAGTAGCTGCTCTACTTTTGACACGCAGAGTCGGTGCTTTCCATGAAGCTGAGGCACCCACCTGCCCATCGACGTGATTCCCACCCCAGCGACCCACCTCTGCCTCGTTGAGCAGACAGGCAGAGTTAGCTTGCCTCTGGAGAAGGACACGCTCAGCTGATGAGAGCAGCAAAGGCTGCTCCGATCTCACGCCTGTTGGTTTCTGGTATCTCTTGCAGTGCACTTGCCGCAAAGACATGGTGAAGATTTCCATGGATGTCTTTGTGAGGATTCTGCAGCCAGAACGTTACGATTTATGGAAGCAAGGAAAAGACATTGCTGTCCTTGACCATATGAAGCCCACAGCTCTGACTAGCCCCGAACTAGATGCCTGGAACGAGACGAAGGCAGAGCTGAAGGCTAAACTGCTTCGCAGGTAAAGAGAAGAAAAAAACAGCTGTGTCTGAGAACTGTGTTTGGTTTTAATTGTGAGGATTTTAAATGCTTTAATTCTTAATTTGGGATAATTCAAACTCTTCTCTTTCTTTTCCTTTTTTTTTAACAATTCCTCTTGTCATTTTTCTTGTGTAATATGCTCCTTTATTGTTCTGTTTCCTTTAAGTGTTCTAGAAGCACATGTTTTCTGAAAGTAGGACACTGTGTGCCCCTTTGCATCTCATCTCTTATCCTGGAAGACAAAAAAAATCTATAGTAAACACTTACAGCTTTACTTATCAGAAAGCAGGAGGAAAAAATACACCAAACATCAGTTGAAAAAGGGATTTTATGCATGCCTTTCTGTGCTTCCTTTGATCTCTGTATTAATTTTCTGCAAGTTTGTGGTTTTTGTGTGTTTAGAGCATGCTTGAACTGAAAATTTGGCATGCTAACCTTTTACTGTTGGAATCTTGCTTTATAGGATAGGAGATGAGGAAGAGGACAACAAACACCGGTACGTGACTTCCCTCATCAACTTAAATGGCTTCATTCTTTTTCCTGTCAAGTTTCTTAAAATAGTAACTCTGAAAGTGTTTTCCTTTTTCAGTTAGGTTTTTTTCGTGTCTGAGTCCTTGAAAGGGCACAGAAAATCTTTGGGCATTGAGGTTTCTTGGACTTCATCTTGGTTTGGTGTGGTTTTCCGAGACCACCTCTTGCATCATTAGAGACCCTCAGCTATCTCCTCAGCCTGTGCTGGGTTTCCATTCTTGAGTGTGCAGTTAATTCTCTGAACCAGTAGTCATGTGTGCAATGATAACTGGTTGTGGATAAAGCAAACCGGTCGCTGCAGATAGTTAGCAAAATGCTCCTGCTGTCTCAGAAAGTGGAATGGAACAAGAGTGTTCCAGACATGGGTTGCCAATGGGAGAACTTTCCTTCCTCATCAGGCTTGCTTGAAGAATGAAACTCTATAGTCCAGAAAATTGAATTATCACAGTGCTTGAATCTACTCGGATGTAAAGTGCGTGCCCTTCCATCTGCTCCCTTACCCTTCTCTTTCACATCATTCTTGTTCCTGCTCTGCTTGTTCCCCAAATGTAGCACACAAGCTGCTTTCTGCTCTCATCTACTGTTTGTTGAATTTCTGGTGTGAGTGGTGGGGCAATCTCTGGAAATGGTACCACCCAGATGTAATATTCTGCTTGTAACTTCAGTTCCAGTATCACTTCTTTGAAATCCGGGGTGGGGGGGAAAGACTGATCTTTAAACAGACTTTGGGTTTCTGAGACCATCTTTGGTAGGGACTTTGAGTAACAGTTCAAAAACTATTGATCTAATAATTTGATGATAGCTAAATTATTTAGGTATTCCAGCAAAGAAAAAGACAACATTCTGGGAAGTGTCTCTCTAGCACTGGTGTTTATTGTCTTCCAGGGGTTTTCAGTCACCCAGTGTTGCTCTGGACTGGTGGTCCCGTGTCTTGCCTTTTTTACTTGAAATGACTTGTCTGTTATTTTACAAATGCTGAAGTGGAAAAGTGTGTTCCCCACTAAATCCCTGCTCCCAAAGACATGATAAATAAGGTAATTGGCAGATAACTGACCTCTGCAGTGTTGCTGCACTCCAGAGGTTATCTTCATAAAATATTTTTAACTATTCCTTCTATAGTGAGCTTCAGGAAAAGCAGAGTAGTCTCAGAGTCCGAAGTTGCAGTTCATGCAATGGGCAGTGAGTCTCTGCACTCCAGTAGGTCCCTGGATCTTTTTCTTCCGCATCTGGAAATGGGAAATCTCTTTACTGCCTCTGGCTATGAAGGGTTCCTTAGATATATGTACCATTTGAACAGCGTAAGGTACTATAAGAACACTGAGGATTATTTTCCCTCTTTGAGCCTATTGCTTAGCAGAGAAATTTCTCTCTTAACCTGAGCCTACTGCAAAAGATCCAGGTACTTTTTTTTTTTCCCCTTATCTATGCATTGTTTCCTAGATTATGTCAGTATTATCCTGCAGCAGTTCTGAAGCTGTTGAATACTGCTTAGCAGTAGTCTCTCTCCTATGCTTATGTCTTGGAAAGACGTAATTTTACTTGAAGACTGGCTTTTCTCAGTGGGATGGACTTGGCTGGAAGAATGGGATTCACCTCTGCCCAAACCTCTTCGCAGTTGTAGCTACTTAATTAAAGTCACTTTGTGGTCTGTTCTTCAAAGAGTACAAATGCTGCTCTTTTTTTTTTTTTTGCCAGCTCTCTTGGAAAATGGAGCTTTTAAACTCTGCAGAGAGATAGATTCTTTCTTCTCTAAGGTCATTCATACTTAGTTACCTTGAAAAACTCAACTTTGTTTACTTCATGGCTTCAGTGGGAGGCTGTTTTAGTCTGGTCCACAAAAAGCCCTTTTCTGGTATTCTGTATTTCTGGAAGCACAGTTTCTTTAAATTATGTGCTTTCTGCCTCTCTTCATTTTTCCACAACTTCAGAGCGAGAAGAGCACTGCAAAAAGATTTTTTTTTTATTTTTTTTAATCTATTGTGAGTATAAAGCTTTGTGATTTAATTTTTGCCTGCCATTTCTACACCACGGGAATAAAACACACACTTTCCTAAAAATAGCTTGTAACACTTGATTCTTTTCCAGTGATTTCTTCAGCTATAGAAACTTCCAGGTGCTATGGAAAAGCCTTACTGGTTTCCCTTCTCCTCCCTCCTTGCTCTCCCCCTCCAGAGAAGGTGGTGTGTACTTAGAATAGGGGTGAAAAGTTGATCCTTCTGGGTTCAGCTGCATGTTCCTGCTAATGAATGTCTTGCAGGTGTGAAGTTAACATCTATACTTGGAGGGCTACCATATGGCTGGAGTCTGGCAATTAGAAATTCCTGCCCATATGGAGCCCCTTTCTTTTCTATTAATCGTTCATCTCAGGTTGAGTTGTTGGTTGTTTTTTTTCCTTCCTTCTTTGCCGTTTATGTGCTGAAGGGCTCCTCGCGCCATTGTGCTCCAAATCTAGTTAGCTGCTGAGTTTCTGGGCTCTGAGGATGGGGAGCTGAATTTCTAGAGTTCTGGGGTGATGAATGCAGCTTGCGTTCTGTGGTTTGTTCCGTGACGTGAGGCCACGGGGAAGGTGCTGCTTCCAAAAAATAGGAAATGTCAACATGCTAAAAATGGTGTAGAAATGGCAAGTCTCTGAATCAGTCTCTTGAAAAAGAGAGCGTGTTCGACTGGAACCCAGCATTCGAGGAGCTATTTGATAGGTCCTGGAGATAAAATCCTGCCGGCTCTGTCTGGGATGGAGTTAACTTCCTGCAGAGCAGCTGGGGGTCTGCTGGGGCTTTGTGGCTTCATGGTGCTGATAAGGCAGCGACGTTGTGGCTCTTGCTGGGCGGTGATTGCACAGTGCCAAGGCTTTACTTTGTTCCCACTCTGCCCGTCGAGTAGGCTGAGGGTAGGCCAGGGAGCTGGACAGCTGGGACAGCTGACCCAAAGTGGCCAGGGGGATATTCTGTGCCGTAAAACGTCACACCAAGCAATCAAAACTGGGCTAGAGAAAGAAGCAGCAGGGCTTGGCTTCCAAGCTGGCCGTTGTTTGGAGACTGGCTGGGCATTGGTCTGCCTGGGGCAGATGGTGAGTGGAGTTCCTTTGTTTCTTTCTCTTGTTACTCTTTCCTTCACCTATTAAACTGTCTCAACCTCCAAGTTCTCTGGCTCTTGTTCTTCCTGGTTTCTCTCCCTGTCCCACTCGAGCAGTGGGGAATGAGTGTTGTGTGGGTGCTCAACTCCTGATATGTTCCCTAACCAAAAGACGTTATCTTGACTTCTGCATTTACATTGTGGCTGCTGTAAGCTCCTTATCTTAGTGGTGTTGACTCTTCAGAAAGAACGGCATCGCTGCCGGCCTGGCAGGGTTAGTCTGGGGATATTAATAAGCACTTCTGTTAGACTTCTTCACAGGCCTTGGACCCTGTGAATTATACTACTGAAAAATCAGAGCCTGCCTGTTTATTACACTCTGAGCATTCATTAGCCCATGGTTTTAGAAGGTGGCAGTGCTGGGTGATGTTTCAGAGCTGGAAGGTGAAGCTTTGCCAGCCTTCCAGCAGTTGCCATAGGGAAGCACGTACAAAATGAAAAGAAATGGAAGCGAAGGCAGAGGATGAAAGATTTCTAACCAGTTTTCATCTATATTTTGAAATACAAGCAAAACAGATTTAAGATACAATTAAAATGATTGTAGCTGCAGCTTGTGAGCTTGCCTTAGTAACGGTGGGGGAAAAGCTCCTCGAGAAACACGGACCATTAATGGCTGCTGTGAATGGATCTGAAATGTTGTGTTCTGCCAGGTTCATCTGTTTCCTTTCAGATACCTGTTTTGCCCTGTAGCTCTTGTTGGCTACCTTGTGTTTTCTCTCCAAAGAAGATCCTTTTGTTTCATATTCAGCTTTTTAAGTCAGCGATCGTTTTCTCTATTGAAGGCTGTTCTTTCATGTCGGATCACACTTCTGTACTTCTAGGTCTCACAGAAAAAGAAGTCAACCCAGAAGACATAAAACAGAGGATCAGAAGTCTCTTGGGGATGTCATGGCTATGGAGACTGCCTTGGAAGATGTGAAAGTCAAAGAGGAACTGAAGAGAGGGACGGATCTAGAGGAAGAGGAGAGAAGCAAAGCGATGGAAGGAGAAGGTGAGGGCCCTGCTCACTGGTGGCAGGTCACTTCAGTGAAGAACTGGAGCTCTCTCTCTAAAACACATTTGTAAATAACTTGTCTGCTGTAGTTTATTTCTGTTAAAATATCAGTGGAGTCTTTCCCAACTTGAAATCTGTGCTCACTGAAATACACCACCATTTATAGCAGCAATTGATTTTCCCCTCTCTTTAAGGATTCAGTCCAAATAGCTTTCTTGGCAGGGCTTGAAAATTCTGCCCAAACTACTACAGATTTGTAAAAATATGTATTCGAGGAGGAATATTTTAAAATATTTCATAGGGAAACAAATAAATATATTTTGTGTCCTGCTCTGAAAAGGAATGATTTGTGCTCTCCCTTAGTGCAATTAATCTTTCCCCTGCCCCTCCCTTCCTCCCCATTTCATACAGAGCCTGTAAATGAAGTCAGCCTTAGGGCCGCAGCTGCTGTGTGGGTCCAAGTTGCAGGTTTGGTTTTCCTCAAGCCTAGCCCTCAGAAGGAAGCTTTTCAGCTTCCTTGTGTATGGAAGGTTGCAATTCTCGCTGGGAATAAGCTGCTTTTTCCCCACCTAATGTGCCCAGTTAAGTAGTTGATGTGTGCATGATGCTCGCTCTCTTTGAGGCACTGGAGCATTTCATAAACACCAGTGAATTCATTTTCATATATTGCATATATGCATTATTTGTTTACTGATGCTGCAGACTGTTTAGAGAACCTGGATAATGATCTTAAAGGAAATTTGTGGGAAAAGAAATGAGGTCTTTGTTCAGTTCCAGAGTCTGTTAGCTAGACAGTGTATTTTCTCTTTTCACGGGAAATAGGGGGTTGGAAAAATCACTGTTGTACAGAGCAGGAGGAGCACAGTGCAGATAGTTCATTTCTGTTGCCCTAAGCTTCTGTCAGCAGTGTGTTGAATTTTATGCTCTTAGCTCTTGTACAAGTTTAACAGCTGATATTTCTAATAAATGACCCGAAAATGCTGATATCCCTTTAGAGACAAGAGGTAAGTGACAGGGACAGATCTGAGATCCTTAAAACGGCAGAGGAACAATAAAGACTCTGTTCTGGCTGAACAGGTTTCGAATTGTACACTTAGATTACATGTAAAGAGCTCGTCAACTGTTAGCACAGGAGGGCAAAACTTATTTTCAGCACTGCTGCAGTCACCAGGACTGGACTATTTGCTTTGCAGTTTCTGAGGGGTCTAGTGCTCAGTGTGGCTGGTGACAAATACACGAGTTCCCTAATGCAACCCAGCAATTAAATGCCAACAAGTTCTCTAGTTTTCTGCATCCCACCATCTGCATAACCTCTCATGAACGTGTAGTTCAAAAAAAAAGAAAATAGCATCTGTTTGGATGGCCCTGCTGATGGCAACTTAACCCCCGCCTACCCTTCCTTTTTCTATTCCTCTGGTTTTAATTTGGCTTGATTTTCTATTTACACCAGAAAAGATGACGTTGAGAAGGAGGAAGAATGAGGTTTCAAAGTAGGCTTCATGCTTCATGTTTAGTATTTGGACCAGCCGAGTATTAATAACTTGATTCTGACCTAGATACCTGAAGGTGTTTCCTTTTGCTTTTGATGACTCAGGTCTATATTCATAATTTATTACCCTGCTATTAACGTATTTAGAATTCTTAACAGGTTGTCTTGGGACTTGAAATGAAAAAGAGTCTTTAAGCTTTGCTCTTCTCTGGGTGTGCCAAGCAGAATAACCAGACCCCTCAGTCAGCAGATGTTACCTGCAGGGCTCTGCCTGGTCAGAGCTCTGCAGCCCTGGGCTCCGAACCGGGGATCTTACAAGATACTGGGGTTTGTATAACGTGAGAAAAATCAATGAGGTGCCCGACTGCCTGATAGCTGGGTGTTATTTTCCACCACGTCTCATTGACTGTCATTCCCACATAGCCTCTCGAGTGCTGCCGTCGTAAACTGAGTACGTAATGACTTGAAGTAACGCGGCGGTCGAGGTGCCAGGAAAGCAGAAGTGCAAACCTTTCTGCTGTTATCTGTACGTAACAGCAAATTGGTGCATAATTGTTTTTTAGATGAGTCTTTGCCATCTGAGGGTTTTACTTCAGGCAAGATCTCAAGAACGGGGCAACTGTCTGTAACTGCCTGGTCTCTTGCTGGGAGTTTCATCTAATCTCCGTGCTTGTGCCTCTGCTAGATTAATAACTTTAATTTACAATTTCTTTTTGACCTGTTGACAGTACTAATTATTTAACTAAAGTTGTGGCTAAATTACTGCTGCTGAAGTCCATTTCTCATTGTCTTTGCCCAGTACCAGGAGATACTGCTCTAGCAGATGAAATCCATACTTTTGTAACAGCTTTTTATAATCTCATTGCCCAAAGCCACGGTGTACGGTCCTCTGAAAGAGATGGGATTTCCCCACCAACACCCCTTCCCCTCGAGGTATTGTATACCTGCAGCTTTAGTGAACTCTCTCTGGTATTTCCCATTATCTCCAGACAAGCACCATCAAAACCCATCCTTTTCCACACGTACTCGCTCTGCTCCGCGTGCCTTTCTTCTGCAGTGGAAGGACAGCCAGTAGACGTTCCTCTCTTAACCTGCCACGGGGATTTGCACATAAAGATCCCTTTCCTTTCCTGAAGTGTTCACAATAGCCAGATAGGGATCTTGCCTCTTCCCTGGCTTCTGATTTTATAGATTCACTTACAAACTAGTTTGTTCATCTTAATACAGAAACTTTTAAACAAAGTTCTGCGTGCCAGCTGCCATCAAATTGCCCATTTAGAAGTCAATAAACTGGTGAATGGCATTTGTTTTGTTGCTGGGTAGAGAATTCTTCAAGTGTATAGAGAGTAAATATGATCTGCTTTTTGTGCAACTGGGGAAAAATCCAATTTGCCGTTTGTTCAATATGTTTGTTTCTCTAAGGAAATTCAATATTCCTTTCTCTGTGATGGAACAAACCGGTTTATCTGAGGGACTGCCTCCACAAGGGCAATAATAGCTATTTGGGCTGGACTTGTTCCCGTTTCTATAAATTAGTGTAAATAAAGTGATCACCACCAGATTTTTGGGAAGGTCAAGGTATCCCCTGGGAGATTTCAGCAGGGATTCCAGCACTTCATTTTATTGTGGAATCATTCACCTTCTCGTTTCACACCCTTCCTCCTGTAGGTACCTTGTTGTTACGTGCTGGTCAACCTGAGTTTCTGTTTACTGGGTTTGGCTGGTCAGCTTTAGTCTAGCTCTTAATGGAGGGGTCTGAGTAGGTTGGGATGGGCGAGGCATCGTTATTGGCATGAGTAGTTTTTCTCTGTCTGTTGTTGTCATCAGCCCTCCCCCCCATCCTGTTAGTGGGAAAATGACCTTTTGTAGCAGAGTCATTTAGTCAGAGCATCCGCAGGTGAAAAACAATCTCTTATGAAATAAATCGAGCGCTGGCATCTGTCCGTGGAGCATCTATTATTTACTTTCCTTTTAGTGAACTGATAACTTCATTCATGAAGCGAGGGGAGAGCTGGGCAAAGGGAACATACATCATTTCAGAAGGAACAAGGCAAGATGCAAAGGCGTCTTGTGTGCTAACCGAGAGACGCTCGCTCGGTGGCCAGCAGGGATTTTAATTACTGCTGTCAAATCTGAATGTCTGGATCCTCGAAGAGAGTTATGTTGGGCAGAGAGGTGGGGAAGACTTTTGTGGGTCATTACTGCCACTGGTGAAAAAATCTCGAGCTTTCTGCCTGCTCAAGAAGTGTTTTTGTTGTCACAGCCGTGTAAGAGCCCTGTACGGGGATGAGCCCCAGGAAATGAGGAGAAAAAAGGAGAAATGGAGCGAGCATTAGGAAAGGGCATCTCTGTACCCGGTGCTGGAAGAGCCTTAGTTCAACGCTCTGCTTCATTTATGCATTAAAGGCATCTTTTAAAAAGACCTGACAGTAGAAATCTCTTGGCAATAATGGTTCGGGTATCTTTGTTCAGTTCTTCATCCGATGGTCTTCGGAGGTCCCTTCCAACCCCTGATGTTCTGCGATTGGTTTCCTAGGGCTGTCGAAGGTGTTGATGCGCGGTGACGCTCAGAGCTCTGCCTCCAAAGGGAGGGAGCAGTAATCGGGGTGTTCACGAGGTTGGGGCAAACCAGGGATGGGGAAAGGTGGTCTCCAAACCTTTTTTGATTGGGCCCCCTTATCAGCAAAATAATTTTGAGCACATTTCCCAATGGACATATATTTATTTATCCGACTTATCCGTGTTCCTGTGCTAATGTATTATCATGAAACATGCACAGAAGCAGAGATTTAAAAAAGGATGAGATAAAGATCAAATAAACACTAATTTAAATATACATTTTTATTTATTAATGGTACAAAACCATCTTCTTCCTGCACCCCACTGGATCACAGGCTCACAGAATGGTAGGGGTTGGAAGGCACCTCTGAAGATCATCAAGTCCAACCCTGCTGCCAGAGCAGGACAGAACTGGGGCAGATCACTCAGAAATGCATCCAGCCAGGTCTTGAAAGCCTCCAGAGAAGACTCAACAACCTCTCTGGAAGCCTGTTCCCGTGCTCTGTAACCCTTCCAGTAAAGAAGTTCTTCCTCATGTTGAGGTGGAACTTCCTGTGTGGATGGTTTTGTGCACCCCATTTTGGTGATACGGAGACTTGAAATACAGAGTCAGGCCTGATGTAATACATTTTTTTTATTATTGTTTTTTTTGGCACACTGTCCAGTTTCATAGGGGTTTAGCTACTTTCCCTCCAGGCAGCATTCATTTTGGCAGCCTTTTTGCTCCAGTCAAGAATTAAATAGTCCATAGAAATGACACGAGAGTTTTCTTTCTAAAGGCGGTGCTGAAGTGCAGCTGAATGTGTCTGCAGCTTCCAGGCTGCCTGTTTGAAAGGAAGGCTCGTACTGTGATGTAACGTGTTAGCCCAGCTTTGGAGCTTTCTGATGGCAGCAGAAAATTACTAAATGCCCAGAAATCTTGGCACGTGAAGCTAAATGTTGCCTATTATCTCGAAACAGGTGACTGCAAAGTCAAGGTCCGTCCTCCTAAAGTAAAATGCGACAGGAAGAAGAAGCACCTTTTCCAGCACCATCTGCAAGCACCTCAAGCTCCTCTGCAGCAGCAGCAGCCACCACTGCCACCCCCCCCTGCACCCCAGCAGCAGCTGGCAGAGGAGGAGGCGGCACGGCCACCGGTCCCCCCAGCAGTCCCCGCGTCGTCCGCGGCGGAAAAGAACTTGCCCCCGGCTCCCCTGAACGTCGTCCAGCCCTCAGAGGCACCGGTCGAGGAAGATGACTTCAAACCTCGGCCGATCATTCCCATGCTGTATGTGGTTCCCCGGACCAAAAAGGTGGTGTTTGACAAGGAGCGCATGTCCTGCCAGCAGGCCTTCGAGCAGTTTGCCACCCAGAAGAGCCCGGGGTGGCGGGAGCAGGCGGTGCCCGCGGACGTCCCCGTGAAGGAGGAGGAGAACGCCGAAGCAGAAAACACACAAGTCACTCCAGAGGTCAGTGATTTATGGGTGTGCGTGGCCAGGGAGGGGACTGAGGTTTGTTAGTTTGAAGCAACAAGTTGAGGAGCAGACTTGGAGTGTGAGGAGTCCTCGGTTGTGCCTGAGCCCCCAGAGTGTGGTGGTGAGCCACAGAGTGCTGTCTCGGGAAGAGATGGGTGATTTCACAGCATCACAGAATCATTCAGGTTGGGAAAGACCCTTGGGATCATCGAGTCCAATCATTAACCCTACAAAGTTCACCCCTAAACCACGTCCCCCAACACCACGTCTAAATGACCCTTAAACACATCCAGGGCTGGGGACTCAACCCCCTCCCTGGGCAGCCTGTTCCAGTCTCTGACTGCTCTTGTTGGGAAAAATTTTTCCCTAATGTCCAGTCTAATCCTCCCCTGCTGCAGCTTGAATCCATTCCCTCTGGTTCTATCACTAATTACCTGTGGGCAGAGACCAGCACTTTCCCTCACAGTCCAGCCTGTCATTGCCTGGATGCTGGCTGATTAATCAAACTTGCTGTTGTCCTCAAAAGATAAAACAGAGAGTCTCTTTTCCTGCTACTAATTATTCAGATAGTACCGAACTGATCATCTCTAACAATGGGCAGGAAGACCCAGTACAAGCGAGAGGCTGTTGCAGAGCAACTATTCTGAGGGGGGTAAAACCAAACAACCCCCAGGGGAACTTTGCTCTCATTTTTCCATGATTCTTCCCCCTTTGTTTCTGACTTCTCCAGTTCATGTGCTTTATGCTTCTCCAGCCTGGGCTTTGTCTCCAGGCTCTGGTCTGCAGTGTAGTGTTGCTGAGTTTTCCATCGTGAGCTTTAGCATTGGAAAAGTTGACAGAAAACTTTTTCATGGCCAATATTATCCATGCCATGTAATCTGTCTCGGGCAACTCTTTTTCTTGGGGGGTGCTTTCCTGAGGACAGATTCCAGTAGGAGGAGGAAAATGATTAGGAATTGGCAGCAGGTCAGAGCAATACGCTGAAAGCTCTGCTTTCCTGCATGATGCTGCTGGAGGAACCAAGGGAGTGGCAAAGCACTGTTAGAAATCGTGGGGACAAGGGGGAAGCGTGCGTAGCCACAGCGGCCTGGCCCGGTCAACACACCTTCTGTGTCTGGGTTTTGAGACATAACGGCCGCAGACTAGAGAGGAAAAAACCCCTCTGTGCTTTGCTGGGCTGCCCTGAGTGCCATCACCTCTGCTCGCTGCTGTGTAACGTGGAGAGTGCTTGGATTTCATCCCTGATGCAGCAGCACTGCTGCTCGTCCCGGAGTTTGTGAACCGAAGCGTGTGGCACCGGCTGCTTCCAGCGCCGAGCCCCTGACCGGTCAGTGCCCTGCACCAACACGGCCTGCAAGCCCCTGGGATGGGGACCCATCTGGTACTTAGGGTCTTGGCTGGGCCACGTGGCAGTGGATCCAGTACGATATAAATCTACTTGTGATAAAAGGCACTGTAATGCTCTGGGGAAACGTTTCTGGTCCCGTATGCCCTGCGCGTAACTTCCGTGCTAGACATCCGAGCTGGTAATATGATTGACCTGGCTTTTCTTAAGCTAATGGAATCAGCAGGTTTGAAGGTGTTCTGATTTTAAGAAAACACTGTAGTTTACCTTTACCCAATGTCTTAAGAAATAGCACTGAAAAGAAATAGCGATTGGCTTGGGAGGCTTTAGATTGCAGCCAAAAGGCAGGGAAAAGTTTACTGTGCAAATTCAAGAGCTCTTTACGAGGAGGATTCTGCCTCTGTTCTGTACTCTGCTTGCCGAGGTATTTTGGGGTTCCCATCGAGCTTCTTCTGCTTTCTTACAGACTGCTTCTGCTTTTTCAAAAATGAAGATGGAGATAAAAAAGAGTCGTCGTCACCCCCTGGGCAAACCACCGACCCGCTCCCCGCTGTCGGTAGTTAAACAGGAGACCTCGAGTGATGAGGGTGAGTGAACTGGCACTAGAACTGCGTGTGCCTCTTGTCCTAGCTGAAAAATTGCTGAAGCCATTAACATAATTGGATGCCCTGAAACTTCTTGTGTTACACTTAACTGATAGAAAATGCAGCATGTTCCCATTTTGATAACCCAGCTGGAAACAAAATTCATCCGTGGGAGGTGTCCCTTCTCACCTCCCACCCTTTTTTCTCTCAAGAAAAATATTTTGCTGGCTGCAGGATGAGGCAGCGTTTTGGGCAGAGGGGAAAAAAGAGTTCACAGAGAATAATGTCTTAAAGTAAAAGCTCCATCTTCAATACTGCATTAAAACGAGATCTGTTCACCTCGGAGGGAGGAGGAGGTTATAGATCTGCTGTTCTGTTTGTAGGAAAAGCTAATTCTAACTTTTTGGCTGGCTTTTTAATTCATGTGAATTTTGGGGGTCCAACTTTTCTTGGCAGATCCAGGAATGAGAATTAGAAAGTCTCTCGGTGCTTAACTGTACATCACTGGTATTTCTTTTCCCACATCCCAGTCGCTGTGAATGCCATAGCAGTCTAGATGCCAAAAAAAGAAGAAAAAAAAAAAGAAAAAAAAAAAAAGACTCTCATCCCTCACTTCTGTTGTGTGGTGTAATTCACCCCTTCTGGGTCTTGCCTGCGTTATAGTTTATAGAAAATATAGACATAGAGAGTGGAATATAGAAAATTCCCAAGAAAGAAGCTTTTGCATGCTGGGCCCGGTACCTGGAGGGGTCGTTGGCAGTCCTTGCTTTCAAAGTACTTACAACTTCAAAAGGACATGTTTCCTGTTCCCTTCCCTTCAGAGGATATATCCCCTGATTTTAGAGACACTCTGTGTGGGAAGGGGATGTTCTGCACCTACCTATAGCTCCACTTCCTCACCGAGGGTGATGCTTTTGATGTCTTGCGTATGTGTGATGTGGATCGAAGCGTCGAAAGGCAGCTGCGACTGGTGGAGTTGTTTTGGTGTGAGACCCGGCGACAAACTTTGTGCCGAAGGATCCTCATTAGACGGGTTCCTTCCACTGTTGTGACTCGTTGGGTGGTGCGTGGGGACTTTGCTGGCTGACTCAGGAGCAGCTTTCTGTGCAAGCTGGCATTTCCCGGGGACTGATTTACAGCACTGTTGGGCAAAACCTGATCAAACAGATTCAGCCCTTCCCTGCCAGGGAATAGAAGCAGCTCTCTGTACTCCTTGCTTTTTCAGGGCTAATGTGTAAGGATGATGTGGAGGCTGCAGTGAGGAAGAGCCTGCATGTAAATTAAGGCAGTGCATATGCTACAGTAAGATTCAGCTGAGGCAAATTGTTAGTCTTTTCTACTTGTGTATGACTTGCTTGGAACGGAGGAGCCGTGAACGCCGGGTGGCACCTAGAATCTGTCCTGGGATGAGTGAAGGTGCTGATAACGTGGAACAGTCATTTCCTTTTGTCTCTTTCCGTCACTCCGGATTATGATGGTGGTTTCATTGAGTTCACTGATACCAGAAACCCTTCCTTGTTTGCTGATGTGCTTTGACTCACATTTGGAGAAACGTGTGGCTTGGGTTTGGGCTTGCGTCTTAAAATGGCATTAAAGGTGCTTGGTCTCTCCAAAAGAGTTGAGCTCTACTTTGAAAGTAAGACATCCTGAAAGTATCAATCTGTGTACCAGAGGTCACTGGTCTTCTTAGAATTCTGTCAGTGCCTTGCAGGAGGTGTGGACACGTAGGCACGTGTAGCTGGAGCTAAGGCTGTAGGATATGTCCTTGTAGCTCTGCTCTGAGGGCCGGCTCTGGTCAATATGTGCTGAACTGGCAGGAGCAGTTATCTCCTCTAGGATGGAAAGCCTGACTCACCCGCTGCAAGGCTGTTCCTGCCTGTCTCCCTTTCCAGCAGAATCCTCTGCAGTGCTGTGCAGAAGGCTGTGGCATCAGCAATTATCGTTAGCCTTTGAATACCAAGAGAAAAATAATGCTATAGTAAGAAAAGACAGGTTTTAGGAAGTAACTCTCATTTGAAGTGTGACAGAGATACACAGCCAGCGTTCATCATCTCAAAAAAAAAAAAAAGACTGATTAATTAAGCACAATGAAATTTCCCATGTTGTCTGGCAAATGTATATCAGATTAGCTGGGGGGTACATTTAAAATCTGAGATGTCAACCTAGCCATTAGTGTTTCACTACAAGTTCTTTTTATCCTTTCTGGTAACCTAAGAGTCTGAAAAATCTTAAAAGAGAGGTAGCAATGGGGAGGAGACTTGGACTTGTTGAGACCAGAACATTAACTGCCTATTTCCAGTAATTAACAGTGAAGCATTGAACAGTTGGGTTTAATGTGCCGAGCTCTGGGGATAATGTTTCACGAAGATGTTTTTGAACTCTCCTGGCCAAAGCCCTCCTTTTGGAAACTTTGCAGACTGACAGTGCAATGAGTGCACTTTAGTCTTGGCTGGAAAATTTCTTTTAACACTTGCAGTGATTCAAAATACTTTAATGAGGAATGGTAAGAAACTTGGACCCCCAAACTGACACAAGCGGATTCCGCGGTGGTTTCATCTTAAAATGCCAAGGGCCTTTTAAAGCTTTTGTAGAAACGAAAAATTAGCAAACTAATTAGCACAAGCAGTACCTATCAGTGCTCTGGCAGAAGAGGAGGGTGGTGGTGAATGTAAATTGAAGGCTCAGTGGTGTGTGCTTGGTGGAAGTAGCTGGGAAGCGGCCGCAGAAAAGTCAAATGGAAACTTGAAGGTGGGATGTCTCGTGGCCAAGGTCTGTGTTTGCAGCAGCAGGCACGGGATGCGCTTCAGGAAGGTTCAGGCTTGCAGCTGACCGGTGGGAACCAGGAGCTGGCCCAGCCAAAAGGGGATTTCCTTGCACTTGCTACACTTGGCTTCACTCAAAGGACTCTGTAGGTCTCCACAGCTAGAAAGTGGAGAGAGTTATGAAGGCAGTAAACGCAGATTCTCTTCCTCCTCCTTCCTCGTGGCCAGTTCCATCAGGTCACTGGTGTGTCCAGCTTGCCCATCCTACCCATAAAGTGGAGATTGTATCCCTTTAAGGAAGTACTCGAGGCCTACACATCTGAGGAGCCATGGATGAGCTCTGGCCATGGATGATGAGCACTGGCCATGGATGATTTGAGTGCTTTTCTGGAATGTCCAGACATGGGCTGTTTAACCCCCCCCTTGCCTCTCCTCTCCACAGCAGCTTTGCCTCTACTGACTGCCCATTGTTTTAGCTTTGTTGTTGTTTTGTTTTTTTTTTCCTTCTTAGAAACCTTTCCATTTTCTGGCGAGGAAGATATGAGTGACCCAGAGGCTTTGAAATCTCTGCTGTCCTTCCAGTGGAAGAATAAAGTGCATAATTTCCCAGCCGAAAGAAAATTCAACGCGGCCGCTGCCCTGAGCGAGCCGTACTGTGCTGTCTGTACCCTCTTCTACCCCTACAACCAGGTAATTCCTGACACTGGTCCCTGGTGGCTGCTGGCTGGCCACCACCCAGTTAGGACCCAGAGCCTTCAAGAGAAGGCTTGTGCAGATTTGCCTGGCGAAGCAGCGCGTTTGGACTTGGCGGGGGCGGCGGATGGACCCTTGTTTTTGTTGTTCTCTTTCCTGGCTCCTCTGAGTTTCTCAGCTTGCCTTTGTAAAAAATCACAGTTAAAGAGCTTTTGCACTGCAAACACTGTTGCACGTTGGGCACGTGATCGCTCTTGTGTAGGTACCAGCCTGGCCTGCTCAGTATATGCAAACAAGCAGCCAAAGCAGAATTGACTGAGTAAGCACATGTCTTTTTTTTTCTTTTTCTCTCTTTTTTTTTTTTTTTTTTAAACTACCAGTATGCTTTGGGATATGTTATGAGCAGAAAAAGCAGAATTTATCGGATGGAGGAGTTATTTGCCCAGTTGTGTATTGATTTGTTCTTAGATGCTTAGAGAGCCAAAGCTGGCTTTGGGTGTCCACGAGGAATACGTGCCTTGGATGCCTTCTGAGAAAAGCAGAGCCCACCTCCCCCTTCAATAAAAATCTCTTTGATTTATTGTACAGAGAGGAAATAAAATATCTGTTCTGATTGCTGGTGGTTGTTGTATAATGGTTGTAGAGAAAACTGGGTACAGCTGGGCTGGTTTAATCCATTGGTTTTAACTCTGCTCTGCTACCAGAAACCTTGAAATGTCCTTGAGGAGAAATTCTTGCAGGAGGAGTAGGGAAGGATGCCAGAAGGATGGGAGAGAGGGAGGAAAGGTCTTCTTTTCAGTAACATTTTCTTTTTTTTTTTTTTTTTTAGCTTGGTGTTTTCACCTGCAATTTAGGAATTTAGATTTTCACAGAAGAAAACCAGGGAAAGCTTCTCATTTTTCTAATGCTTTGAGCTTTCAAAATAAATTACAGGTCCCAGTAGAAGCCTGAGGAAGAGAGAGAGGAGCAAAAGGCAGGGCTGGGGGTGTGCAGGAGAAGGCAGGATTTGAAGTTGTTTGTGCTGCAGGGTGTCAGCTGGGGGATGGCTTTCTGCAAGGGGAGTGCTCTGCCTCCAAAGTTAAAGCTGTGACCCGGGAAGAGACGATGCCAAGTGATAATATTTTCTCTTCAAGTCCTCACAGGTGGATAAAGAAGCTGTCCCAGTCTCTGCAGGGGAGACCACCACTTTCGCCCACCTTTCTAAGTGCGGACAGAAGACCAAGCCCCTGATCCCAGAGATGTGCTTTACCTCAAGTGGAGAGAACACAGAGCCCCTTCCTTCGAACTCGTACATTGGGGAGGATGGAACCAGTCCCTTGATATCCTGTGCCAAATGCTGCCTGCAGGTTCATGCTAGTGAGTGTTTCCTTCTCTGCCAAAGCGGTTTGGGTACCGAGACACTCGCAAGTTTTTGTTGCCTGTATTGGAATCCCTTCTGCCTGTGCTTGCTCTCCTCATCATTCCTCCTTCTTCCCTTCCTGGTACTAGCCTGTGCCTATAGCCGAGTCCATCTTAGCAACTGCTGAGCTGAAAAATACTCACAGATACTCTTTTTGCTGTTTGTTTTGTTGGCTGATTCCTCTCTGTCTCACAGAAAAGATTCTTTCTGTGGTTATCTTCCATTTTTTGGGTTGGTTTTTTTTTTTTTGTAATAGAGCATGGTCAGCTTGGTGATTTCTTTCATTGGTTCAAATGTTAGTCTGCTGGCTAAGGTTGTATTGTTCTTGCCTGCATCTGAGACTACGGAGCAATTGCTGAGAGGTATTTTCTTAGTGTCCGTGTTACTGTTGGTAGCAGTGGCACTTGATTGCAAAAAGGAACATATGTTAGTTTGTTTCCCTGCTAGTTAGGTCTAAGAGAGGATCTGATTAATCCTGGCGGAACGTACCTCCGCTCGGATTGCACATCTCCTTAACGTTTGCCCTGGCCCTGGGAGATGCGACAAATTACCGTTCGGCTCTTTGATCTTGACAGATGGGAAATCTTATCTGAGTTGCATCAGCTGGAATTACTTGTGTTGTTCGGATTTTGTAGCCCCCCCCCCCGGGTCACCGTGCAGCTCAGCAGGACTGTCTCTGGTGGAGAGCTCGAAAGCAGCTTCCGTTTCAGCGCCGCGTCCCTGCCGTCGGTCACCGCTGGCTGGCCAGAGCGCGGGACGCAGAGCGAGCGCGAGGACCGCGAAGGCTGCTTTGGGACGTCACAAATGGCGAGCAGAGCAGAGCTGCTGCAGCCTGTGCACCCCGCTGTCTTCAGCGGAGCAGTCTATCAGCACGGTTTCGCTGCCCAGATGCTGTTTAGGGACGGAGGGATGTGGGCGAGAGGATGTTCAGCTGCAGGCTCGGGCAGGGCGCGGAGAAATTTAGCTCTCAAATTTAGCTTTTGGCTGTGCCCTCCCCTTGAGGACAGGACAGGGGTTAAATCTCGTCCGACGTGGTCTCCAGCGTCTTGTTCCCTTGCCGCTGTTTGTACTTCCAGACTGTGATATCCCTTTGACTTTGCTGCAGAGAATCCATTTGCTGTTATTAGAGGCTTGCGGTGGTGAGGTGTATTTTGGTTAATCTGGCAGCGTGCTGTAAAACCAGTTGGCAGTCTGCTTGTTCTGGGGAAGTGCCCTAGCCCGGTTGTGCTGGGTAATGACACCAGCAAGGGCGTTCAGAGGAGGGAGCTTTTTGTGAAGGTTTCTGGTCTTTTCAAACCCACAAAAAGGGCCTGCTTTTCTTCTTCCATTAGAATTGTCCTCGCGGGCCAGGCTGGTGCTCAGACTGTGACTGTTTCTCCCCCCAGATGCCCTAGTGCAGCTTCTTGTGATCCTGAAGCAAGAAAGCAATGCTGAAATTTCAGCCTGTTCTGCAGCATTTTGAGCTCCAGCTTTATTTCAGCAAAGGGGGGTGGTTCCTCTTGGGGCCCAGTTCCAATTCTTTAGCCTCAGCACCACTGCCCATTTCCTAGGGCCGGGCTGAATCTCCTTTCTTGATTTGCCATATAATAAAAAGAGATTTCAGATGTGGAGAACAGCTGGGGATCTATAGTATTGACTTTTTTTTGACATAATGTTTATCTGGTTAAGTGGGTGATTTTTATAAATCAGGTTACTGTGGCAATTTCAGTGCTTTTTTTTTTAGGTTTAATTCAGTAATTGGAGACTCCAAGGCTGCAATTTTGTGTTCAGTTTTGTTAGGATAGGTAAGGCCATGGGTTGAACTTGGTGTTGGTTGGGATACTGGCCAGAGATCTGTGGTGTGTTTAATTTTCTGCTGTTGTCAGTGGCAAACCTCTGTCCCCTTTATAGAATTTTAAGGGTTACTTTGGTCTTATTTCCCTGTCTTTATAAAGAGCATAACACCACTTCCCTATTCTGGTGCTGCAGAGAGGCAGTAGGAGGATTTGGTGCTTGAATATTAGAGTTGTTGATGCTCTATAGAGAGAGTCAGATGTCTCTAGCACTTCATATATCCAGAAATTGGTATTAGTCTCACAGAATCACAGACTGTTAGACCAGAACATACTGTTAAATATGTGAAATGCTTGTATTTAATTTCCTTGCAATATTAGTGGATTTGTCCTTCCTCATAACACCACTTAGCAAAGATGACTGCTTCACTCTGGCTAAAACTCTGTGGTCTTACCTGTTGGGATGTGTGAGTGCAGCCCAGCAGTAGCAGCATCACATCTGAGCCCCGTTCTTGTCTGAAGGATCAACTTGCTGCTGTTGTAGCTCTTTCAAAAGAGAGGAAAAAAAATGTTGAGTTACGTGTGGGTGGAATTTTTGTTCTTTTTTAGACCTGCTGATCCCAAATTCTGCCCCCCTTCCCAAAGTAGAATTCCTTATGTCTTTTGTCTGAGCCCAGACAAATGAACGGTTGGACACGATGATCCCAAGGGTCTCTTCCAACCTAAATGAGCCTGTGAATGTAGTTACTCAAATGCTACACCTGATTTTAAAGATGCTTCTGAAATGTGAAGTCAACAAGTCCATACTGGAGATACATTAGCAAAACTCTGAAAGGTGGACCTCCTTTTCTTTCAGGCTGTTACGGAATACGTCCAGACCTGGTGAATGAGAGCTGGTCTTGCTCGCGGTGCTCGGCCAACGCCTGGGCAGCGGTAAGCACCGGCTCTTCCGGGGCCCACCCCAAACCTGCTGGGGGCACTAATTAAATCTTCAACAGAGATGGGTGCTGGGGGTTTGCCTTTGCATCCCGGATGTGCCCTAGACATTTTAGGGGAAAGACAGGCGGGCTAGTAGAGCGTTCTGGTCCGGTTCTGATGGAGTTTTGTTCCTGCAGGAATGTTGCCTGTGTAATCTCAGGGGAGGAGCTCTTCAGATGACCACTGATGGGCGGTAAGTGATGGGTTTGTAGTAATTCTTTCCTTCCATACTGCATCTGATCTTCTAGTGTTGTGAATTTGGTCTTGTTGCTCGGCATAGCAGCTAGTTTTGGTGTCATGGAGGTAGCTGCTACTCGCTGTCTTGGCTTGAGTGACTGTGCTTCCTTGCACTCTTCACCAGGCTTCTCAATAGCAAGGGTAATGCGGCTCTAAACCTTGTTGAATTTGGTTCTCACTCGGAGAAAAACCTTCTCAGAGAATGTTTAGATCATGCAAGCTCAGATGCATAAGAAGGTTGATCCCTGTTGTTGCAGAGACATTTGCCTTGTGCAACTGTGATTAACAGTCACCTGGTAATGTTGCCAAGGCTGCCAACCACCATCAATATGCCTCGATACTGAAATGTTAACTGCCCTCTTGAGCATTTAATTCATGTGATGCTAGACTCTGATTTGTCTCTCTCCCTTTTCTCCCCAGGTGGGTGCACATAATCTGTGCTATTGCCGTCCCCGAAGCCCGATTCCTCAATGTAATAGAGCGTCATCCTGTGGATATCAGTGCTATTCCAGAGCAGAGATGGAAACTGGTAGGTGTTTTTTACCCGTAGAGACTGTTTGTGAACAAGAGCCTGGGGTGGGGGAACAAACAAACAAACACAAAAACACCAAACTTTAAGTAGATAGAAACCTTTTGTCTGGGGATCCTCAAGTAGCTGAGATTCGAGGTGATGTTCTCGCTCTTATTTTCAACAAAGCACCAGGAGGAAGCTGTGTCATTTGGATCTCTTCTGAGGTACTGCCTTGGTCTTTGACACACAAACAAGTTGTGATTCCCAGATCTGCCTTTACTTACTAGGACTGTGGTCTTACCCTTGGCAGAGCCCAACACTTACCCACCTCACAGTCAGGACTAAACTACCCGAAAGCTCCATTTACTGCAAGTCCGGCGTGGCAGGAGTGTGAAGGGACCTGGCAACTCGTCAGCATTGCTGACTTGTGCATCTGTAATTTGATTTGTCTTTCTTTACAATCTTTCTCTTCCCCTATCAAGAAATCTCTTGATGGAATCAATAAACATTTCTTTGTGACCATGGCTGCGAGGCAAGACCCTGCAAAGGATTTAGTCCAGCGACAACTTGTTATTTCGTTGTGTAACCTCATCTGAGGGATTAGTAATGGATGATTCATTAGCTCAGAGCAATTAATCTTAATGCTAGTTAATGCCCCATCACTATAGTGTGTTATTGCAAAATAAATTGTGCTTTTGGTGCTTTCTTCTCGTACGGACGTCAGCCGGGCGACGGTTGGGCGTGTGGTACGGGGCAGGTGATGTAGCAGTGATGGATTTGTTCCCTGCACAGCTCTTTAGTGCAGGCAGCCCAGCCAGGGCCTGGGTGAGAGAGGAGGAAGAGTCTCTGTCTGCTCCCAGAGTTATTTCTCTGTTGTGCAAATGGGTTTTGTACACAAATGCGAATGTAAAAAGCGTTCATTATTCAGGTGGAGTGATGGAGCAGGGTGATGTGAGTGTGATAAATCTTGCAGCAGTGGTTCTTTATGGATCATCTGACATTTCCAGCATGCATCCTCTTCATTACCACCACTTGTAACGATGAACTAAAAATCCTTTTACACAAGACACACTTGTATTGCTTAATGGAGCCTCACAAGGAAACATGAGTTAATTCTTTAACTCTTTTGTGCCTGCCTTGCAATCCTATAGAGCCAGGTGAGTATTAGCATATGTAAAGCTCTGTGGCTTCATCCTGCTCCAAAGTGGTGGCTCTGTCATCCAAAGCCTCTGCACAGACGTGCTACACAATTTTCTGTTTCATTCCTCAGTTAAAACTTCATAGTTCTGTTGATTTCTTCAACGCTCTGTTCCATTTGCGCCTCCTGTTTTCTTGTCGTCTCGGGAAAGACGGAGAGTTTTCAGATGAAATAAAAAGGATGTGTCTAAAGATGTGATTTACAGGCACCTTACGTTGAAGTTAGCAAGAGCCTGGCTTGTAGCTGAGCTCTTGTCAAAGCCCAGCTTTGAACACTTGGTTTGTTGGTGTTGTCACCACATACAACGTGGCATCGTGAGCGTCGTTTACTGCAGGAAAGAAAGCAAATAAACCCCCTTGAGCTAGAACTGAAATGGGCTTTAGAGTTACGAACTAGGTAAAGATTAAACCAGTTTTCTCTGGGTGGCAGACTGGAAAGGCAGTGGTGCTTCCAGCGCAGCGCTGGTGTGGTGTGTGAAGAAGCGGAAAGGAAATCCAAGTTGGGTGAGACCGTGCAGAGAAACACACTCAGGAGCTGGTGTGGAGAGGTTTAGGATTCTTTACAGGCATTTGCAGGTATTTCATGGAGCACGTGAGGAGTCAGTGGAGGAGCTGGGGGGTGTCTGTGCTTTGGAGAGTGCAGCTGCCTTCAGAAAGATAAAGGGAGTTTGACCGAAAGGTGCTGGTGTTGGGTCCGATGGCTTTGGCAGCGATGGAGATGGTGCAGTACTGGATAAACCTGGAGAGATGGCCTTTGTGCTGGAAAAGGTGGAAAAAGGGTAGAAGGAATGATGTGAAGGTCGAGGACAGTTGAAGTAAATGGCTGAAGGTAAGGAAGAACAGAGGGGGTTAGGGCTTAGTTGTGATTATTGGTTGTTTGTTGGGTTCTTTTTTAATGTTTTTGTTGTTTTAAGTTAACTTTGTGAGGGCTGAGGTAACAAGGAGTTGCACCGATCTGTTTAAAGGCATCTCCTGTGCTTTGAGCATGCACCAGACCTCCCCTTTCAGTCAAAGCCTCTTCAGTCCCTTTGTGGGTATTGCATCATTTTAAAGAATGCTGTTTGCACGCTTCCTGATTGATGGTGTTTTACGGGCCTGTGCGCGTAAATTATTTATGACGTGGAAATTTGGAATAATTAGCTGTCATTCCTCAGTGGAGTAAATGAATTGCAGCGTTCATCATGCAGGAGACAGCCCATTTCTTACTCTCAGCTATGACCTGACTCTCCAGCGTGCATTTATTCTGAAGATTTTTCTCCTTCTCTCTTCCTGCTGCCTCCCCTCCCCCAGCAAATGCCTTTGGATCTACACGTGCTGCTTTACCACATCCCTTGGCACTTTGTCCATCCCATCTCCCACACTTCCTGATCTTCTGCATTTGCAGCCGTTCCACGATCTTCTGCAGTTCAGTCTCACTCTAGCTCATGATCTTCTTTATCCTTTGATCGTATTTGCTCTGAATATTCCATCGGTGCAGCTCTTTTGCCTAACACAAGGAGTTTGTCTTGCCACTGAGGTGTCATTAGGTGCACGCTGATCCTTCTGGCCTGGAAGCCTCTGCAGCAACCAAGGCAGATTCCTGATCCTGGAGGGTTAAGGCTCCCTCGAGAGCCCGTATTGAGCACACTGTATATCAGCAGTTGTCCCGCTGGCAAGAGAATTAGATATTGACAGTTTAATAATGAGATCTCATTGCTATTGACTTGCTTTCAGGGCCACGTTCCTGCTGTGCACGTTGCTGTGGTGCTTATCTGGCTTTTGAACATGGTTTACAGAGCGATAAAGGCCTGGCTTATTAAACACTGCAGAACACGCTCTGGCAGCACTGGGGCTCTGGCTTTGAATTTCCTGGCTTTTGTTCGTTCAAGTAAAAAGGCCAGATTAATCTTTGGTGTAAACACAGTGACTGTGGTTGATTCAGAAGAAGTGACTGGGAGTTATTTTGTCGGGGCGCGGGGCAGAGCCCGGTGAGGTTGTGCAGGAGTCGGGCAGAACCCACCTCCCTTTCTTTCTGTGGGGGTTTGACCTGGGCTGGATGCCCGGTGCCCACGAGCTGCTCTGTCCCTCCCCCCTCTCCTCTCAGCTGGACCATGGAGAAGAAAATAAGATGAAACCCGTGGGCTAAGACAGAAGCAGTTTAATGAAAAGCAAAGCAAGGCTGCGTGTGGAAGCAGAAGAAACCAAAGATTTATTCTCTACTTCCCATCAGTAGGTGCTGTCTGGCCCTTCTCTGGAAGCCAGGCTCCAAACAAGTAGTGGTTGCTCTGGAGGACAAGCTGATGTGCCCCCTGCCTCCTTTTCCCAGCTTTTATTGTTGAACTGACATCATATGGTCTGGAACATCCCTGGGGCCAGTGTGGGTCAGCTGTCCCAGTCGTGTCCCCTCCCAAGATCTTGTCCCCCCCACCCCACTGCAGGGGGAATGTTGGAAGACCAGCAGCAGCCACAGCCCGGGGGTGTGAGCAGCACTTTTCTGGCTCCCCCTGCACAGCCCAGCACTGGGAGGGCTGCTCTGGGGACATCAGCTCCAGCTCAGGCAGACCCAATACCCTTTTACACGTTTCCTTTCAAGGAAGAGAGAAATACTCTCTGGAGAAGGAACTTCTTTGACAGTTTCCTTGTCTTGGCCAGGCCTCACCAGCTCAGCGAGGCCCTGGCTCTTAGCAATGAGCACGCAACTAAAACACTGAAATGTGGCAAGTTTCATTTTGTGTTTGCTGGGCAGTTTGCAATCCAATGCCACTCTTCGTGCTTCTGAGGTTACGCTTTCAAGACAGCTCAGCTGGAGAAGCAGAGCGAGTTTGTGCTTTGGGGGCTGTGTTGGCTTGCTGCGCGATCTCGGGCAGCTTCCGTCCCGTTGCTGATCCCACGGGACGGGGTAATTCATACGGATCTTCACATCGAGGTCGTGTGCTCTGTAACGTTACCCACTTTGAGCGCTGCTTTAATGGGGCTGAGGTAAACGAGAGGCCATGGAGAGTGAAAGAGGGGAAGGAAGGCTCTGTTTAATGCCAGGGAGAAAAAGACTCTGTCATTCACAGAAGCAGAGGATGTTTATAGGACGTTTATGTCGAGATGAGTGGGTGGGCTGGAGGGAGGCAGGGGGTCAGACCCAGGGGCAGAGGCCAGCGTGGTGTGCTTCGGAGACGGGCACTGAAAAATTACAGCTTTCCTCTCTGCCTTCTTGTATGCGGAATTTATTTCTTTGTGAGAAATAAATTGCATAGCTGTGCAGTGAGATTCACGGGCATAGAGTATCTCTCAGGGTTTCATTTATACGAGGTGCTCATTCTGGTGAGTAAAATGCACGTTCAGCTCACGGGTGTGATGTTAATTTTTCCCTGATTTGCCTGGTCCAAGCCTCAGCCAAGGTAAAGAACCTGCCATTGAGCGGTGACAGATTCCCGGGGCTCAGAACGTTAAAAGCCGAGAACAGCGTTTCCAAATCGTTCCCTGGAAACGTTACGCAAGTGTCCGACTTACATTTCTTTGGATTTGGATTCTCCAAATCACGTCTTCTGTATTTCCGAGGAGCTGGAAACGAGAAGTCGGTGCCGTCGGGGCGTGAGGAGCTGTCTCGTTCCGCAGGCGGCCGACGCTGGCTGCCAACTCCACGGTGCCATCAGGCTTGGCATTTTTAGCTCTGAAAAAAAATGGAGCTTTCTTTTTACAGTAGTCACACATTTTAAGTGGATTACCTGTGTCCCCCCCCCCAAGTGCTGTCTGATTAGATTAGCCTAATAAGTGGATCTGCTTTGGAGAAAATGAGTTTAAAAACTACCAAAAAATTTCACACCTTCCCCCCCCCCCCCCCCCCCATAATTCTGATGTTTGGTACAATGTCTTTATTTCTTCTGTTTGCAAAACAGTGGCTGAGTTAACTACAATAGCTAATCTGACACGGATACCGATGAAATGTTTGTGGCTGATATGTTTATGTGTGTCAAATAAACATGCAATGCTTTTGTTCCATTATATAAAATTATATTCTGTTAGCTCTAATAGGTATAATGTTCCATTAACTGGAAGAGAACAAATTATTACACAGTTATTTTGTGTTCCGTTCAAAAAATGAAAACATTATTTTCTAGCAACGTATCTGTGGAGATCCAGCTGCTGATTGTATTCACATTTAGCACCTTGGCTTGTACCAGCACCAGTGTGGCCAGCAGGACTCGGGCAGGGATCATCCCCCTGCACTGGGCACTGGGGAGGCCACCCCTGGAATCCTGGGGCCAGGTTTGGGTCCCTCACTCCCAGCAGGACATCGAGGGGCTGGAGCGTGGCCAGAGAAGGGCAATGGAGCTGGGGAAGGGGCTGGAGCACAAGGGTGGTGAGGAGCAGC